>JARQZJ010000032.1:0-50000 GCA_030704895.1 Henosepilachna vigintioctopunctata | reverse complement strand
AACCTAACCTAACCTAACCTAACCTAACCTAACCTAACCTAACCTAACCTAACCTAACCTAACCTAACCTAACCTAACCTAACCTAACCTAACCTAAACTAACCTAACCTAACCTAACCTAACCTAACCTAACCTAACCTAACCTAACCTAACCTAACCTAACCTAACCTAACCTAACCTAACCTAACCTAACCTAACTAAACCCTAACCTAACCTAACCTAACCTAACCTAACCTAACCTAACCTAACCTAACCTAACCTAACCTAACCTAACCTAACCTAACCTAACCTAACCTAACCTAACCTAACCTAACCTAACCTAACCTAACCTAACCTAACCTAACCTAACCTAACCTAACCTAACCTAACCTAACCTAACCTAACCTAACCTAACCTAACCTAACCTAACCTAACCTAACCTAACCTAACCTAACCTAACCTAACCTAACCTAACCTAACCTAACCTAACCTAACCTAACCTAACCTAACCTAACCTAACCTAACCTAACCTAACCTAACCTAACCTAACCTAACCTAACCTAACCTAACCTAACCTAACCTAACCTAACCTAACCTAACCTAACCTAACCTAACCTAACCTAACCTAACCTAACCTAACCTAACCTAACCTAACCTAACCTAACCTAACCTAACCTAACCTAACCTAACCTAACCTAACCTAACCTAACCTAACCTAACCTAACCTAACCTAACCCAACAACCTAACCTAACCTAACCTAACCTAACCTAACCTAACCTAACCTAACCTAACCTAACCTAACCTAACCTAACCTAACCTAACCTAACCTAACCTAACCTAACCTAACCTAACCTAACCTAACCTAACCTAACCTAACCTAACCTAACCTAACCTAACCTAACCTAACCTAACCTAACCTAACCTAACCTAACCTAACCTAACCTAACCTAACCTAACCTAACCTAACCTAACCTAACCTAACCTAACCTAACCTAACCTAACCTAACCTAACCTAACCTAACCTAACCTAACCTAACCTAACCTAACCTAACCTAACCTAACCTAACCTAACCTAACCTAACCTAACCTAACCTAACCTAACCTAACCTAACCTAACCTAACCTAACCTAACCTAACCTAACCTAACCTAACCTAACCTAACCTAACCTAACCTAACCTAACCTAACCTAACCTAACCTAACCTAACCTAACCTAACCTAACCTAACCTAACCTAACCTAACCTAACCTAACCTAACCTAACCTAACCTAACCTAACCTAACCTAACCTAACCTAACCTAACCTAACCTAACCTAACCTAACCTAACCTAACCTAACCTAACCTAACCTTTTTTTTTTTTTTTTTTTTTTTTTTTTTCAAGCTGATGGAGAAAAAATGCATTTACGCATATTCTGAGCAATCCGTACTTCAGAATTATGTGGGACTCATTTGTTTTATAATACCCACTAAAAAAACTCCATCTTTACCATAACCTATGTATCCCCGGAAACCGCATTCAGCATCTCTTCAGGAATATAAGGTTAACTTCTTCCATTCATGTTCAACTCCTCTCCTCAGCTTTCCTTGTCTGTTTCAATCTCTCCTCTCTCTCTTTACTCTTGATCACCTCGACCACATACTCAGTCACAGCCTCCCAATATTGTTTTTTTGCCAGCATGGTCTCAATTATGTTTTCTTCAGTGATTTCCTTTCCAACAATACTTTCCATTTTTTTTCTTCTCTCTTTCCATCTTTCACACTTCAGCAAATGTCCCGCGTCATCTTTCTCCTCACACTCCTCACACATATCATTTTCAGTCTTGCCAATTCTTTTTTTGAATGTTTCAAAGCATCCATGTCCACTCAGAAACTGTGTTAGTTCGTATGTCGTTTCCCCCTCCCTCCTTGTTATCCATCCTCTTATATTCGGTATTAACCTCTTGGTCCATGTGCCTTTTTCTGTCCCATTCCATCTCTCCTGCCATCTCTCCATTGTGATTTCTCTCTCCAACCCTCTCTCTACCATCGTAGCTCTTCCTCTTGTGTATAATCTGTACACCTCCTCCACCAGTAGGTCCATTGGGACTATTCCACCTATCACACACAGTGCTTCATTCGATACAGTTCGATACGCTCTACATATACGTATCGCCATTTTCCTCTGCACCCTCATCAGTTTATCGGCGTTTCTTTTTATCTGTAGACTACTATACCACACAGGTGCTGCATACATAAACACAGACACGACAACACTATGTAACAGTTTTCTCTTAGACTCCCCTCCTCCTCCTATACGTGGCATAATTCTAATTAACTTGTTGGCCTTCTCTTCCGCTTTTCTTGAAATTTCATCCAAATGCATGGTAAAGTTCAAGCTCTTGTCAATGTACACCCCCAAATATCTTATGTAATCTTTTGTAATGATATCAACGTTCTCTAACTTAAAATTTATCTTCGTAATTTTTTTTCTTCCCCTTATAATTACAGCCTCTGTTTTTTCTGGTGCAAGTTGTAGTCCTTTTCTCTTCAGATGGAAGTATATCATTTCTATCGTATCATTCACAATTTCAGTTAAAACCATCTCATCCCTTTCCTTAACCATAACTGCAATATCATCTGCATAGGCAATTATTTTGACATTATTCCTTGTGTGCAGCTTCAATACCGAATCAAAATGAATTATCCACAACAGTGGGCCTAGTATAGAACCCTGAGGTACACCTCCCGTGATTTTGTATTTGTTTTTTCCGTAAATGACCTCTCTGTCTTTCAAATAACTACTAGTTACTTCAATCAAATATTCCGATAGTCCCATTCTTTTCATATCTTCCAAAATATTCTCCCATATTGCCATGTTGAATGCATTCATTGTATCCAATCCTACCACTGCTACAAGTTTTCTACTCTTCGATCTTTTTTTCAGTTCTTTCCTTGCCTCTATGCTAATATATTCCAATGCATTTACCGTTGATTTTCCCTTCCTAAAACCGAACTGCATCTCTGACAAGCTTCCTTTATCTTCCAATTCCACTCGAATTCTATCTGCTATTATAGTTTCGTATAGCTTAGCTAGAGAATCTATCAGTGTAAGTGTTCTATAATCTTTTGCATTAACTCCTTCTCTTCCCGGTTTTCGTAGTAATATAAGTCTGCCCTTCTTCCAGTTGTCAGGGAATTCTCTCTTTTTCATCAGATCATTTAGTATTCCTTTCACCATCTCTGGAACACATTGTACCACCATCTTCACTACTTCGCTTGGTATTTTATCAGGGCCTGTGGCTTTTCCGTTCTTCAGTTTACTAGCCGCCTTCATCATTTCTTCCTGTGTTATATCCTCAATGTGTTCTTGTTGTCTAAATTCTCCTCTACATCCTATCAGTCTTGTTGGAAATAATATTTTTATCACTTCTTCAGCTCTTTCTTTCTCAAGCTCTGGTTGCTTCTTTCCAAATTTATTGTTAACAATCTTATAAGCTGTTCCCCATACATCTTCGTTTAATTCTTCACATAAATTTCTCCAGCATCTTTCTTTTTGTCTTTTTATTTCTATTTTCAATTCTTTTTTACATTTTTTGTATTCTTCTTCCATATCTTTTATCCCTTCATTTACCTTCCTAGCTCTAAATCTGGTTATTTTCCGTCTTGCCTTCAAACATTTAATTCTCATATCATGAATATCCTTTGTCCACCAATATACATTTCTTCTGTTCTTACCACTGACATTACCACATTTACGCATAGTATTCTGACATGCATCTTGTATCACTCTAGTAAGCCACTCACTATCTCTATCTTGCGATTGCGATATCTCCATTTCTAGTCTCATTATTTCTATTAATTTATCCTTATCCAAGGTTTTTGTGTTCCATTTCCAAGTCCCGGGATGTTTTTCGTTTTTCAAATTTGTCATTTCTACTTCAAAACTGATATATCTATGTAAGCTTAGTGTTTCTTCCTCCAAAACTACCCAATGTTTCATTCTATCCGCTATACTACAGCTAGTAATTGTCAAATCAATTATTGATGTTGAGGTGCCTCGTATAAATGTTGGTTCATTTCCTTATTTTGCACTACTAGCGATAGAGATGACATCCAATTTTCAACACTTTCTCCTCTCTTGTTAGTATATGTTTCACCCCATTCCGTTGATTTTGCATTAAAATCCCCACTGATTACTATTTTACATTTTTTAGATTTCTTTATGTTATCTTCTAGTCCTTCCAGGAAAATCCCATAGCTGTCTATGTCTATGTTCGGAGATACATAACAACTATAAAACCTATATCCCTCATATTCAATATATACAAAACCTTTACCTTTTCCGATACTGTATTTCGTAATTCTTTTTTTATCGATTCTAATAGCAGCATCTTTTTCCTCGTTCGTCACCCATTCCTCTTTTCCTGTTACATATCTCTTATTCGGTTCACTAACAAATACCATATCAATGTTTTTCATTTTCACAGTAGCTTCTAATATTTCATGTGCATCTTTGCCTGTACCTAAATTTACCTGAATACATTTCAAAAATTGTCCAGTATTCCTGCCTCTATCCGTTCCATTTCCTCGATTTCCTGCCATTTGAATATTTTAGTTATTTTCACCCCTTAACTCTTTACACCTCCATGTGTTATGTCCTCTCCCACTGCATATACTGCATATCCAGTTCTCGGTTTTGCATGTAAGCATATTATGTCCCTCCATTCCACATCTCCTACAGCTTTTTGTACGATCAGGTCCTTTACATATTTTAGCGACATGACCTATATTCCAACATTTATAACACCTTTCTTCTTCCTTTTTTTTGACTATTCTTGCCTCAGTTAAACCTACTTTTATTCCTTTAAGTTCCTCCAGCATGTTTACCACTTTTTCTTCTGCTACAATAGTAGCCCTCTGCTTTCCTCCTCCTTGCATTCTTAGTGCCTTAACCTCCAATTGCTCCATATATCCTTCATTTTTCACTTTTTCCTTTATTGCTTTCAATATAGTCTCCTGTGTAGCCAATATGTCCAGTCCCTCCAGTACAGTTGCTTTTCTTTTTGTATATTTTCCGGCTTTCCTTATCTTATCCTTATCAAACGTACTCTTCAATGTGTTTACCAGCGTCTCTGCATTACCAGTACCATCTATAGCATTTATCAATAACATTCCGTTTTTCGTCTTCCTTATACTTTTGATTATATTCGCCGCAGGCGTATTTTCCACCCTTCCATATACATTTTTGACCGCATTCGCGAAAGTCTGTGTACCTAGTTCCACTACTACTGCTTCATTTTTGTAATGTTTCTCTTTTTCTTCTGTCTTCAAATTCCTTCTATGTACAACAAAATTAATTCCACTATTATATATTGAACATTCTAAGATCTTTCTTCTTTCTATACTATCTCTTTCATCCATCCATGCAACATGTATTTCCTTTCTATTTCTTTTTTGACAGCATTCTTTCAGCTTTTTCAAAGTCTCGTATAATTCATATTTACCGTATTCAAGTTTTTCTTCCACACCGGTCAAGAACGTGTATTTTTCTTCACATTCCTCTTCATTTTCTATAATTACCGTTCCCTCTGCTTTGTGAGAAATGATCTTACCATTGCTCAGGAGATTCTTCTCTATATATTCCATAATCCTGGCTGAATTTCCTACTATTTTCTTAGTAAGTCGTGATCTTTTATTTTTAACGAAATCCCCAATTATACATATATCCTTATTTACATTTGTGATCAATTCTTCTTCTATTTGTGTTTTATATACATTTTCTGGCCACTCCATTTCCATTATTTTGTCAAATTCCTCTCTACTCATATTTTCTTTAAACATTTTTGTAATTATTTCCTTCTCGTAATGTTTTCTCTGTTCTTCATCATCGGTCTGTGTAGCTATTTCTCTTACCTCTGGTTCGGTTTGATTGGCGCTATCGACTTTTGTGACTAATGATATTTCAGAAGCACAACTCAGAGAATTCCTTCTTTCAATCCTATTTATCTGTTTTTTAACATGGGCCATTTCCACTCCCACAAATTTCACTACTTTAAGTTTAGCCTTTAGTGTGTCATTTTCTTCCATCAGTCTTCTTATTTCTTGATCTTTTTCCCTCAGGCCACTTATATTATTTATATTGTATGTTTCCCCTTCAACGTTAAGTATCTTCATTTCTTTTCTAATTTGTTTCTCCAGTCTTGAAATTTCAAAAGCCAATTTTTTAACTGGCTGATGAACATTTTTATGATCATCACAGAACTGTTGGAGCTCTTCCACTTTCTTCTGAAGTTGTTTTTCCACCTTTGTCACACTGTCCAAGTTCAAACCTTCACTCGATTCTCCCAACTCTGGAGTACTAGCACGTGCTCGTTTCCTTTTTCTCCCTTCTTCATACTGCGCTCTCTCTTCATCCGGGAGTCTAGCAACAAAAATACTATCATATCTGCCATATATGTCTTTATCTTCAAATCCTTGATCGAAAATAGAGCTAATGTCCAAATCTACATATTCTTCCTCAAACACATTATTTTTCCTTTCAGTGCCTTCTCCTACTGGGCTATTTCCGTCGATATCACTATTCATGTCCTTATTCGTTTCCATTGTCCTTGTTTGGGTCGTCAACTCGTCAGTAGCTCTGTCCTCCTGCCCAGCCTGACTCACTGGGTCAGTTCCACGGTCGCAATACTCACGTGATGGGCCCGCTCCAACACCCAGCACGGAGGAAGTCACCTTACTATCTGAATGTGTGTTTTCCATTGCAGTAAGGTAACCCGCCTTTCGGCGTTCTTTCGCGGCAGTGCGAGGCACACATCCGCTATGCGTGGGTTTATCTGAGGTTTTCCTTCCCCGTCTGAGCAATAACAGCCGCCCGCTCCGGGTCAGACACTGCATTGCTGGGTTTTCTCTCAGGGTTTTCCTTCCCTAGCCTTTGAGATATCAATCCCCAACTGCAAGGCAGCAGCATACTAGATCTCCCTCCGCCATACCAGGCCCGGCAAAGCCGTATACTGGCAGGCGGAAAAAGAGATCCAGGTTTTTCAAGAGTTTTCCTTCTCTGTTACAGGTGCCGACCGCTCCGGGACAGACACACCTGCCACCCCCAAGATAAGCCGCTCGATCCGAGACAGACGCATCTCCTGGAGGAATTGCTTGCTGGTTTTGGTCCGGGGGTGGTATTTTTATTTTCCACCTATCCTCTGGCCGAAGCCAGCGAACGTTCCCCTATCCGCCACCTGGGGACCCGCCCAGTAGGAGACCAGCACCAACTCCCTTGGGAACCTAACCTAACCTAACCTAACCTAACCTAACCTAACCTAACCTAACCTAACCTAACCTAACCTAACCTAACCTAACCTAACCTAACCTAACCTAACCTAACCTAACCTAACCTAACCTAACCTAACCTAACCTAACCTAACCTAACCTAACCTAACCTAACCTAACCTAACCTAACCTAACCTAACCTAACCTAACCTAACCTAACCTAACCTAACCTAACCTAACCTAACCTAACCTAACCTAACCTAACCTAACCTAACCTAACCTAACCTAACCTAACCTAACCTAACCTAACCTAACCTAACCTAACCTAACCTAACCTAACCTAACCTAACCTAACCTAACCTAACCTAACCTAACCTAACCTAACCTAACCTAACCTAACCTAACCTAACCTAACCTAACCTAACCTAACCTAACCTAACCTAACCTAACCTAACCTAACCTAACCTAACCTAACCTAACCTAACCTAACCTAACCTAACCTAACCTAACCTAACCTAACCTAACCTAACCTAACCTAACCTAACCTAACCTAACCTAACCTAACCTAACCTAACCTAACCTAACCTAACCTAACCTAACCTAACCTAACCTAACCTAACCTAACCTAACCTAACCTAACCTAACCTAACCTAACCTAACCTAACCTAACCTAACCTAACCTAACCTAACCTAACCTAACCTAACCTAACCTAACCTAACCTAACCTAACCTAACCTAACCTAACCTAACCTAACCTAACCTAACCTAACCTAACCTAACCTAACCTAACCTAACCTAACCTAACCTAACCTAACCTAACCTAACCTAACCTAACCTAACCTAACCTAACCTAACCTAACCTAACCTAACCTAACCTAACCTAACCTAACCTAACCTAACCTAACCTAACCTAACCTAACCTAACCTAACCTAACCTAACCTAACCTAACCTAACCTAACCTAACCTAACCTAACCTAACCTAACCTAACCTAACCTAACCTAACCTAACCTAACCTAACCTAACCTAACCTTTTTTTTTTTTTTTAAGAGAGGGGAAAATCTGCAAACAGATACCCAGGTGTTTGTGGGTTATGTCGGGTTGGCTCATTGCCGACCGACTAAAAACCCCTCTCTATCCTCATTCATAATGAGGATCTTTCCCTTTCTGCCCCTGGAAACCAAACCTAAGTTCATACTTCGGGGACAGCAAGGCTGCCTTCAATCATTCCGCTAAATCAATTCTGCGTCCTTCCTCCATTCTATCCTCCTTTTCTTTTGTTCGCATTATGTCTGTTATTATCCCATAAAGAGTATCCCATTTTTCCTTGCTTTGCATCATCACATCCATGAGTGTGTCTGCGTGGGGCAGAAATCCTAACTCCTGAATGATTTTCTCTCTCTCTTCTTCCATCTCACACACTCCCACAGTACGTGCTCTGGACTGTCTGTTTCTCCACAGATGATGCACAGCTCACTCTGTGTTTTCCTAATTTTGAATGTATAAGTCCCAAAAGACCCATGGCCGCTGAGGAATTGTGTGAAGAAATATCCTGTCCTCCTATGTCTGCATCCGACCCACAGCTTTATATCTTTTATGAGTTTCTTTGTCCAATTAGCCTTTCCTGTATCCTCTTGCCATCTCTTCCCCCATTTTTCCATCGTCCTGTTACGCGCCATCCTTCTATTACCCGGCTGTCTACCTCCAATTGTATACAGATAACATACCTCAGCCACCATGAGGTCCAGTGGGGAAAACCAGCTATCACCTGAATAGCCTCCGCTGATATGGTTCGATATCCAGATGCAACCCTCAACAAACCCTTTCTTTGTTGGGATATCAGTCGCTCTTTGTATTTTTCTGTTTTTATTATATTCCTCCACACAGGAGCAGCATACAGCATCACGCTATGGAGCACTCCTGCCAACATTCTCCTTTTCTCATACCTCGGTCCACCAATATTTGGCATTAATTTCGCCAAGGCTGTGAGTTTTTCCCCAGCTTTATTGACTGCGTACTCCACGTGCCCTCCAAAATCCAGTTTACTTTTCAGGATAACGCCCAGGTAAGTAATCTGCTGTCTGATTTGCAGTTTCCTATCTTCAATAAAGATTTCTATACTAGAGACCTTCCTTCTGGGAGATTTCACAATGAGCACTTCAGATTTATCTGCCGCTATGTATAGTTCCTTGCTTTTGAGCCATTTTGCCACTTTCTCCAGAGCCGTATTTGCCTTCTTTTGAGGGCAATTATGCCATCTGCTTCCACCACGAGAACAAGGTCATCCGCATATGCCACCGACGTCACTCCATTATCCTGCTTCATCTCCAGTATTCCGTTATATAGCACATTCCATAATAGCGGCCCAAGAATAGACCCTTGAGGTACCCCCATTGAGCATTTTTTCTTCACCTTTCCTGCCTTCACTACTCTGTTCCGCAAATAAGCCTCTATACATCTCACCAGGTAAGTACTAACGCGCATGTCGACTAAAGCACTAACTATGCATGACCATTTTGCAGTATTAAACGCATTTTTAACGTCGATGGTAATTAAAATACACCATTCCTCTCTGGAACCACTCACTGTTTGCATGACTTGCTTTATAGCCGAGACTGTGGACTTTCCTTGCCGAAATCCGTGTTGGTTTGGTGATAAGTCAACCTCACTTTCTATCCTGTTCACCAGCAGTCGCTCATATAGCTTTCCCAATGTATTAATCAAACAGATCGGCCTATAAGACGTTGAAAGGTTCGGATCTCTGCCCCGTTTAGGGATCAGTATTACCCTAGCTTCCTTCCATTCGTCTGGAAACTCCTGCGCTATCAAGAACTCGTTCATTAATCTGGATATACATTGGGGTTAATTTCTTGAATACACACTACTGCCTCAGTAGTAAGTCCATCTGGCCCAGGCGCTTTTCTTCTTTTCATGGTCTTTATAGCGTTTTCTATCTCTACTACAGAAAAGACCTCCGGAATGTCCTCGATTCTATCCTGCCTTTGCCATTTGTCTTCCACCGAGGGAAATAGGTCATTGATTATTTCGAGTCTTCTTCTATATGACAGGCTATACTGCGGCTTACCTCCTCTAAGATGCCGAGTTGCTATCCTGTACCCTTCCCCCATATATCCTCCTCCAGCTCTTCCAATATCCTCTTCCAACATTCTCTTTTAGCCGTACCTATTTCCTTTCTCAACTCTTTCTTCTTCTCCTTATAGATTTCTTCCAGCTCTCCTATCTCTCTTTCATCCATCCTTCGTATTGCATGCTGTCTAGTAACTGTTCTCCTTAACACTATACATTCCCTTCTCTTTTCCTCTATACTATTGGTCCACCAGTATGGTACCAATTTCTCCTTCTGTCTACTATTCTTTAGAGAGTGTTTGTATATTCCCATCAAATGCCCGTATAGCTTACTCGGTGGTAAGTCGCACAGAATACTTTCCTGTGACTCTAAGTTCCTCTTGAAGGAATCCTCACATAGCCATTTAATTTTCGGTGTAAATCTTTTTCCACTCCAGTTGTTTCCATGTCAAAAATTATCTGGCCGTGATGAGTAAACGGATTCTCATGCAAAATCCTCCAGTCTTTTATTTTGTTTGCCACTCCCACCGAGGTTAAGGTTACATCTATGTGCGATCTCGTATTCCCCCTAACAAAAGTTGGATTTCCATCGTTCCGCCCTATCCATCCAAGTTGAGCTAGCCATTCTTCCATATAACTTCCTCGAGGGTCAGCCGAAGGGGAACCCCACATTGCCGATTTTGCGTTCACGTCTCCAAGTATTATGGTTTTCTGTGGAGCTTTTCTTGCTATTTCAAACGCTGTGTCTATCTTAGCTCTAAAGGACTCCAAGGAGATATTTGGTGATATATATACTGCCACTATATTGATATTTCTGAATTGTACGCTGACGCATCCCGACTCTACTACCACTTTCTCCACCTCGATAGATTGGTCAAGAATTACTGCAACATCTCCATTTTTGTCTACTAACCAACCCTTTTCTTTACTCATCTTTTTGTTCGGTTCGGCAATGACAGTCACTTCTACTTTATTTTTCTTCATAGTACTGAAAGCTAATTCATGAGCAGCCTTCGATCTGCCCAGGTTGAGCTGCAAAACTCTAATGCAATTTTTCTTCATCAATATTAGCTTAATAAAATGAATAAATTAACACCTAAATAAATAAACATCTGAATAAATATGGACACACACAATAAAATATCACAGTTGGTTATCATCACAGATTCTATATATGGTTGTTTACTCACCCTCACTCCAGTTTGTATACTTATCACAGTTAAGTTATCACAGTATTGTTTTCCCCAACTCCGACATCTTTCTTTCTCATCTTGTTAAGTGCAGTCCTAAAGGCCTTGCACTTACCACTTCCGACTATGTGTCCCTTACAGTCGCATATCGGGCACTCCTCCTCATTCACACAATCTTTGGCCATATGCCCTCTTTGCCACACTTTCTACAACACTTACTTCGATCGATGCCACAGCAATCTTCTGCTTTGTGTTCGTATTCCCAGCACCTAAAGCATCTGACTACATCAAACCTTTTTGATGCGAAGCAGTGCACAAGTCCAACTTGAAACGGTTCTCGCATTAATTCCTTCGCGAAGTTTTTGTCAATCGTTAAAGTCACAGCCTGAGTATTATTCGCATCTGGTCTGAGCTCTCCAAGCTTATAATTCCTTTCTTCTTGACCCAATTTTTCTTCCACTGCTTTAACCACTTCCTCCCTGACATTTAAAGCATCTAGACCTCTGATAATAACAGTCTCTGTTCCTGTATCCTTTGATCCTTGTCCTCCCAATTGTCTCACCCTCAGTTCTTTGTTTTGTGTTTTAATTGAGGTCTTTATGTCTGTTATCGCTTCTTCATTTTTTCTACTGTTATGAGAAGATTTCCTTCCTTAGTACTTCTTATTCCCTTTATCGCATTTTTGTTGATAGTGTTTCCCAGACTTTCCTTCACTTTCCGTAGTGTATTTTCATAACCTTCCTTCTTTGTTTCAACGATCAGTGCGTATGTATCCCTCTCCCTAATTTTACTAATTATCTTGTTTTTTTCCTCAGCCTTATTTGTGAAGATCATAACTTTTGTGCTTGAGCAGACAAAAACAGCCTCAACCATCTTCCTGAACCTCTCAATGCTCATTTCGGCTATATAGTGTATAGCAATTTTTCCATCTTCCATAGTTTCCTCTCTCAAGTTCTCTAGCATTTTCCATATCTCCTTATCTCCTTCTGCATATGTCATTTTGATAATTTTTTGTTTCACTTCTGCTTCCTGTCTTCTTCTTCTTGTTATCTGCTCTATGATTTCCATCTCATCCTTTGCCTCCCCTATCATTGGGTACCTATCTTTGAAAAGTTTTTGGATGCTTTTCTCCATCGCACCTTCTTTTCTTATTCACTAAGACCACCTTAACAGTTTCCTCATCTGTGTTGAGAGGGTTTCCTCTCACTATTTCCGTGTTCGTGTAAATCTTTTCATCCCACATGTTTTTTTTCTACATTCAGGAAGTCTTCCACGCTAGTGACTCCTGCTAAAGTTTTCAAGGTGTCCTCGTTCTAAGGTAACCCGCCTTTCGGCGTTCTTCCGCGGCAGTGCTAGGCACACATCCGCTATGCTTGGGTTTGAAAGGTTTTCCTTCCTCGTCAGAGCACAAACGACCGCCCGCTCCGGGTCAGACGCCACCGTGCTGGGTTTGATTTCGGGTTTTTCCTTCCCCTAGCCTTTGGGACACCAATCCCTCGCTGCAAGGCAACAGCATAAATAGACCTCTCCTCCGCCATACCAGGCCCGGCAAAGCCGTATACTGGCAGGCGGAGAAGAAGGACCAGGTTTTTCAAGAGTTTTCCTTCTCTGTTACAGGTGCCGCCCGCTCCGGAACAGACACACCTGCCACCCCCAGGATAAGCCGCTCGATCTGAGACAGACGCATCTCCTGGAGGAATTGCTTGCTGGTTTTGGTCCGGGGGTGGTATTTTATTTTCCACCTATCCTCTGGCCGAAGCCAGCGAACATTCCTCTATCCGCCACCTGAGGACCCGCCCAGTAGGAGACCAGCGCCAACTCCCTTGGGAACCTAACCTAACCTAACCTAACCTAACCTAACCTAACCTAACCTAACCTAACCTAACCTAACCTAACCTAACCTAACCTAACCTAACCTAACCTAACCTAACCTAACCTAACCTAACCTAACCTAACCTAACCTAACCTAACCTAACCTAACCTAACCTAACCTAACCTAACCTAACCTAAACCTAACCTAACCTAACCTAACCTAACCTAACCTAACCTAACCTAACCTAACCTAACCTAACCTAACCTAACCTAACCTAACCTAACCTAACCTAACCTAACCTAACCTAACCTAACCTAACCTAACCTAACCTAACCTAACCTAACCTAACCTAACCTAACCTAACCTAACCTAACCTAACCTAACCTAACCTAACCTAACCTAACCTAACCTAACCTAACCTAACCTAACCTAACCTAACCTAACCTAACCTAACCTAACCTAACCTAACCTAACCTAACCTAACCTAACCTAACCTAACCTAACCTAACCTAACCTAACCTAACCTAACCTAACCTAACCTAACCTAACCTAACCTTTTTTTTTTTTTTTTTTTTTTTTTTTTTTTTTGTGAGAGGAAAAATGCTTTTTACGCACGCCCAGCGAATTCGGCCCTGCTGGGCAGTGTGGGACTCGGAACGAATTCCCATACCCACTAAAAAACCTCTCCTTTTTCCACCCAGCCATCACCAGATGTTGTGTGAAGACTGGTAGAAAGCCCTTCCAGCACGACAAGCGGAAATCGAGCTTATGCCCATATCGTCACTTGCCGCACCATCTCCACGTATTCGCACAAAACAACACAACCAAACTCACATCAATATTTCAAATAAATAAATATGTAAACATGTAAATAAATATGTAGAATCCAATAAATTACCATAAATAAATACTTCAACAATGACTTTTGAATAAAACTCACCGCTGCGCATGTTACCTTCCATCTAGTGGGGGGAAAAGTTCCTCTTCTTTTTCCCGATCTTCCTTCTCCTTAATACTCATTATGTCCACCACAAAATCATATAAACAATTCCATACTCCTCTGTCTTCCACCATCTTTTCCACTATATTTCCAGTTTCTGGAATAAAATCCAAACCCTCCCATGCAGCTCTTCTTTTTTCCCTCCATCTTTCACATTCGAAGACAGTATGTTCCGGCGAGTCTGGCACTCTACAGGTCGAACACGTATCTTCCATGGTCTTACCAATCCTTTTGGTAAAAGTACCAAAGGATCCATGGCCCGTCATAAACTGGGTGAAGAAATAATTTCCCCTCCTATGTTTGCACCCCACCCACGGTCTCAAGTCTTTAACGAGACGTCGTGTCCATGCAGCCACTTCCCCCTTGGCACTCCACCTCTTCTGCCAATTTTCTATTACCCGTGTCCTTGCCATTCTCCTAACTCCCGGCAGTCTCCCATTCCCTACCGTGTAAAGAAACCCCCTCTCCTGTATCAAAAGATCCAGGGGCGGGATCGCTGCCACCACCTGCGCCGCCTCAGCTGAGACCGTACGATAACCGCTTATAACTCGCAACAGGATAGGTCTCTGCGCTCTAAGTAGCATGCATTTGTATTTTTCAATTTTGGTGGCATCTCTCCATGACGGAGCCGCATACAAAGCCACGCTATGTGCCACTGCTGCCAACAATCGTCTCTTGTTTCCCCCTGGACCACCTACGTTTGGCATCAGCTTCCTCAGTGCTTCCATCTTCTCCCCAACCTTCCTGACTGTCTCGATAACGTGTTGTCCAAATGTAAGCCCCTTATCCAAAATTACACCCAGGTACCTCGCTGTTGTCCCGGCCACAATCCTTACCCCACCGACATTCACTGCTAGTTCCGTTGCCTTTCGGGGGGATTTCAGGATCGACACCACCGTCTTTCCCGGCGCCACCTCCAGCCCCCTGCTCTCCAGCCATTTCGCCGCCAACCCGTACGATACAACGGCCAGCCTCCCCGCCTCCTCCTTCTGTGATGCTTCAATTATAATCGATAGATCATCCGCGTACGCGATCGCCGTAACACCCCGTGGATATGACAGCCTCAGCACCCCATCGTACATAAGGTTCCACAGGGTTGGTCCAAGGACAGAACCCTGCGGAACCCCCATGCAGCAACGGTGAGTAACCCCGTTCGCCCTCACCTCTCTACCCGTCAAATAGCTTCTCACCACGTTCCTTATGTATCCGCTGATTCCCAAATCTCCTAACGCTCTCATAATACTCCCCCATCGGGCGGTGTTGAAAGCGTTTTTTATATCGACCGCCACGAAAATTATCCAAGTGGCGGTCGATCTTCTCACCAAAGTTTTTACCTCCATCACTGCGGACGTCGTAGATGCCTTGCGCCTGAACCCATGTTGTCTCTGCGACAACAGTCCTCCCACTTCCATTTCCTCCTGCAACCGCTGAAGAATCATCCTCTCGTACAGTTTTCCCATCACATTCAGCAAACATACTGGGCGGTAAGAGGAAGGCAGATCCGGATCCTTTCCTGGCTTTGGCAGGAGTGCCACCCGTGCGGTCCTCCATGCGTCCACCATCGACTGTCTGTTCAGCAGTTTATTGAACATGTCGAGCACCCATGCCGGCCTCTCCTCGACCAACACTCTAACTGCTTCCGGCGTCATTCCATCCGGTCCTGGAGCCTTTCCCGCCTTCATGCATTTTACTGCTCGTGTCAGCTCCTCCACATCAAAAGGTGGTGGGTCCGGCACGACCTCCCTTTCCCCCACCTCTGTGTCGCCTTCCGGAAAGAGTTCCTTGATAATTCCTCTAGTTTTTTCCTGGATAACCGGACGCCTACACCAACACCCAGTCGGCGAGTGGCGATCTGGTATCCTTGTCCCCATATATCCTCTTCCAGGTCCTCCAGCAGTTTCTTCCATCTCTCCCTCTTTTCTCGGCCAATCATTTTTTTCAAATCTCGTTTTCCCTTTCTCCATTGTTCCTCACATGTATTTTCCACTCCCCTCCTGTATTGTCTGGCCAGCCTACGCCGAATCGCAATGACTTCCCTCCTTGCTGCTGCTATCTCCTCAGTCCACCAATAAGGTATTCCTCCATCTCTCACAGTTCTTTCTTTAATCGTTGCCTGTTTATGAGCTCTCAAGGTCTCCTCATAGGCCTCCGTGGCATCCCTTTTAGTTAACATTTCGCGTATTTTTTCTCTGAACACGTTCACTTGCAGCCTATCTCTCCACTGCACTTGTGTTCTTCTTGTATTTCGTCCTGGGAACACCTCGTATTCAATCTTCGCGTGGTCGGTGAAAGGGTTTTCCATTTCTGCCCTCCAGTTACCCACCTCTCCTACAAACCCTTCCTCACATAGGGTAACATCTATATGCGAGCGTGTATTCCCCCTCATGAATGTGGGGCACCCATTATTCACTGCCACGTATCCCAACTGTGTCATCCAGTCCTCAACCAATATTCCCCTTTCATCCGTACGAGGTGCACCCCACATGGACGACTTGGCGTTTATATCCCCTGCTACTATAGTCCTAGACGTACATTTGGCCACTTCCCCGAACAACTCTTCCACAAAACTACGGAAGCATTCCAAACTAACGTTTGGAGATACATACACGGAGAAGACTATAATTCGTCCCATATCTACCTTCACGAAACCTTTTTTTTTGGAAATGCTATTTATGCTTACACTCTTATTTATTATCCAAACAGCAGCGTCCTCCCCAAGATCAAGCATCCATCCTCCAGCTTTCGCTAATTTCTTATTCGGTTCTGCTACAATCATCATGTCTGCTTCTCTTTTGAGGGCGTCAGCGTAGGCCAGGTCATGAGCCTTTTTTGACCTTCCGAGATTAATCTGGATTATTCGGAGTTCTTTTCCGTCAGTTTTCTTCTCTGGACCGCACAACTCAATAATTTAACACTTAATTTGTATAAAGCGTTAAAACTATGTACAGAACTAAACCTAATCAACATAAATAAATGTAAAAAAGTATAAATAAATAAATAATTACAGCCAACTATATATGGTAAGACATCACAACACTTTAAAATCAGTAATAAATTAACAACTAATATAAATAAAATAGACACTGTCACATATAATACAAAACTTAACCTAATAAATATAAATAAACATGAACATATATATGTTGACACACCAAATGTAAGTATATCACAGCAATTTACAATTTTCAATGAATTACTCACCATTATGAATATACTCACTTGCGAACACCAAAACCAATATGAATATGAACCCATATTCCACATTTGTATGATTTGTACTCTGCCGCCCTCCTTTTTAATTCCCTACCTTCTTCCCAGAGCTGCCATGTGCTGGCGTGGTCCTTTCCTCTCGAGCCTTTCTTCGGCCACATATTTTACTTCCAGTCCTATGTCCGCTCTCTCCACATTCTAGGCAACTAGGAATTTCCTTACACACCCTTGCCATGTGCCCCGCCTCCCCGCAGTTTCGACACAAGGAACGGCGGTCCTCTCCTTTGCATGCTTTGGCCAGATGTCCCTCCTGCCAGCACCTATGGCATCTTATGATCTCTTGTCTCTCTCTGATGTCAACATCAGAGAGACCGATCCTAAACTTCCCCAGTTGCAGCAGGGAGCGAACCTGCAATTTTGTGGCCACCACTGTAGCGGCATTTCTTCCACCCCACATGGGTCTAAGGGCCTTCACTTCTAGTCCCTCCTCCGCCACTGGCACATTTATGGCTTTCTTAAGGGCCATAGCAGTCTCCTCCGCGCTGACATCTATATCCAAGCCATATATATTGACCGCTTCTAGATCTGCCTTTGGCCCATAATGTCTAACATTTGTGTTTTCCTTCTTAGCCTTCCTGTATATTTGCGCCCCAGCTTTGCTCCCCTTTCTCATCTCTACGAGCAGATGCCCCTCCCTTGATTTCCTAAGTCCTTTTATCTCTCCTTCTTCCTCCCCTCCAGCCAGCTGGGTCTTCAGCCTGGTCACCATTTCAGCATACGATACCCCTTCCACCTTTTCTATCACAACTGCTTCCGTGCGGTGGCCTCTTTCTCTGTCCGCCCCCTCACGATTCCGGCCAACGTTATGTAGATAGGCCCCTTCCACTTCGTACATAGCACATTCCACAATTTTTTTCTCCAGTAAGGGACTCAAACCCGTCTCCAACACTAAATGGATCGGCTTTTTCCGCTCCTTGGCCCTCATTCCGATAATGCTCTTCAGTATGTTATACATTCCGGTCATTTGCTGCTGTGGCTCCTCGGGCAAGCATCCATAGTATGTTTCGCCTTCATCTATATCTCCGTGGACTCCCACTCTGGTCCAATTAGTGGCTTTCTGGTGAATTATCTCCCCGTTTATCATTTTTCCTTCCTCATACGTCCTAGAAGCTGGCGCGATGGCCCCGCCAGCTGCTTAACGTATTTTATCAATTTGTATTTTTCAGTTGTGGCCAGCACTATCACATCACCCTCCACCTCCGGCGACGTGATTGGCTTATTGGTTTCTTCCACCTTATATGCCTCCGTTGGCCACTCCATACTAACAACCTTGTTGATCTCTTCCTCCTCCATATTATGACTTATGAGTGCTCTTACCTCCGCCGCCCTCACCTGTTTATCCATCTTCTCTCCGTCCTCGGTTTGTGTCCCTTGTTCTTTTCTGTTCTCCATTGCTAAACTTTTTGTTCTTCCGTTAACGTCAACTTCATAGTCTGACATAACTCATCCAACCTCTGCCTGAGTCCTTCATCCATTTCTGTTGCCTCCAACATCTCCTCTAGTTTACCTATCACCGTCGCATAGGCTCCTAAGAACCTAGCAGCTCTCGAGCCCTCGGAACTGCAGGACGACAGCTCCATCCTCTTTCTCTTATTCTTCTGTACCAGGAAACTGAACACTCCTATTTCATCTTCCTCCTCCTCAAACTGTAGAGAGTTTTCACTAATCGGAGTGCTAGCACCAGGAGCCATACTCGAAACCTGTCTGCTCAGAAATGCTTTCCTTTCTCCGTCCATCTCCAGTTTATCCAGGCTTTCTCGTTCTTCTTTCAACGCATCTGTGTTATTAAGATCGAGCATTGTTAACTCCATTTGCGAATTCCTTCTCGTCGCCACTCTCTCCTTGTCAGGTGTATACCAAACCTCTTCTTGTATTGCGTCCAAAATCATGTCCTTTGTCTCAGCGTTTGTCTTCATCTTTTTGCTCCGTCGTACCATTTCGGATCTTGTGCCCCCCCCAGAATCCGTGGGGCAGCCGACCTCAGTCGGGAGGGATTCTCCGGCAGCGCCGGTACCCTCCTGGGGTAATACATTTCCAATATCCGACATTTTTATTTTCTTTTGCGGCAGTGTGACCACACATCCGCTGTGCTTTGGTTTCAAAGGTTTTCCTTCCTCGTCAGAGCAATAACAGCCGCCCGCTCCGGGTCAGACGCTGCATTGCTGGGTTTTCTCTCAGGGTTTTCCTTCCCCTAGCCTTTGAGATACCAATCCCTAACTGCAAGGCAGCAGCATGATGGATATCTCCTCCGCCATACCAGGCCCGGCAGAGCCGTATACTGGCAGGCGGAGGACGAGATCCAGGTTTTTCAAGAGTTTTCCTTCTCTGTTACAGGTGCCGCCCTCTAAGGAACAGACACACCTGCCACCTCCAGGATAAGCCGCTCGATCCGAGACAGACGCATCTCCCGGAGGAATTTGCTTGCTGGTTTTGGTCCGGGGGTGGTATTTTATTTTCCACCTATCCTCTGGCCGAAGCCAGCGAACATTCCTCTATCCGCCACCTGAGGACCCGCCCAGTAGGAGACCAGCAACTCCCTTGGGAACCTAACCTAACCTAACCTAACCTAACCTAACCTAACCTAACCTAACCTAACCTAACCTAACCTAACCTAACCTAACCTAACCTAACCTAACCTAACCTAACCTAACCTAACCTAACCTAACCTAACCTAACCCAACCTAACCTAACCCTAACCTAACCTAACCTAACCTAACCTAACCTAACCTAACCTAACCTAACCTAACCTAACCCAACCTAACCTAACCTAACCTAACCTAACCTAACCTAACCTAACCTACTAACCCAACCCAACCTAACCTAACCTAACCTAACCTAACCCTAACCTAACCTAACCTAACCTAACCTAACCTAACCTAACCTAACCTAACCTAACCTAACCTAACCTAACCTAACCCTAACCTACCTAACCTAACCTAACCTAACCTAACCTAACCTAACCCTAACCTAACCTAACCTAACCCTAACCTAACCTAACCTAACCTAACCTAACCTAACCTAACCTAACCTAAGTTGTTTGTGTGGTTAACCTAACCGACTAAGGTCCCAAAAGACCCATGACCACTGAGGAACTGGGTAAAAAATATCCTGTTCTCCTATGCCTGCACTCTACCCATAGCTTTATGTCCTTTATGATTTTCTTTGTCCAATTTGCCGTTCCTGTTTCCTCTTGCCATCTCTTTTCCCACTTATCCATCGTTCTGTTTCGCGCCATTCTTCTATTACCTGGCTGTTTACCTCCAATTGTGTACAAAAAGCAAATTTCTGCCACCATGAGGTCTAAAGGGGGGAAACCAGCTATCACCTGAATAGCCTCCGCTGAAACAGTTCGGTATCCAGAGGCAACCCTCAACAGACCCTTCCTTTGTTGGGATATTAGTTTAGCCTTGTGTTTTTCAATTTTAATTATACTCCTCCATACAGGAGCGGCATACAAAAGCACACTATGGAGCACTCCTGCCAACATTCTCCTTTTTTCATATCTTGGTCCCCCAATATTCGGCATCAGCTTACCTAATGCTGTCAGTTTTTCCCCGGCTTTATTGACTACATACTCCACGTGACCCGCAAAGTTCAGCTTAGTTTTCAGGACAACTCCCAGGTAAGTAATCTGCTGTTTTATTTGCAGTTTCCTATCTTGAATGAGGATTTTTATGTCGCCTATTTTTCTTCTGGGGATTTCACGACAAGGACTTCGGACTTCTCCGTCGCTATGTAGAGTTCCTTACTCCTGAGCCACTCTTCCACTTTCTTCAGTGCCTCATTCGCCTTCTTTTGGAGAGATTACGCTATCTGCCTCCACCACAAGAATAAGATCATCTGCATATGCCACTGACGTAACACCTACTTCCTGCTTGATCTCTAACACTCCATTGTATAGCACATTCCAGAGTAACGGTCCTAAAATGGACCCTTGTGGAACCCCCATAGAACACATCTTGCTTACCCTTCCCGCCTTCACCATCCTGTTCTGTAAATAAGCCTCTATACATTTCACCAGGTAAGTACTAACGCGCATGTCGACTAAGGACCTAACTATACACGACCATTTTGAAGTATTAAACGCATTTTTAACGTCAATGGTGATTAATATACACCACGATTCTCTGGAATCACTTACTGTTTTCATGACCTGCTTTATTGCCGTGACTGTGGACTTCCCTTGACGAAATCCGTGTTGGTTTGATGACAAAACAACCTCACTTTCTATCCTCCCTACTAACAGTCTCTCATATAGCTTTCCTAGTGTGTTAATGAGGCATATCGGCCTGTACGATGACGAAAGAATCGGATCCTTGCCTCTCTTGGGGATAAGTATTACCCTAGCTATTTTCCATTCGTCTGGAAACTCCTGCCTTATTAACAAGTCGTTCAGTAATTTAGATATGCATAGGGGGTTAGTTTCCTGAATGCAACCTATCGCTTCTGTCGTAAGTCCATCTGGTCCTGGCGCTTTTCCTCTTTTCATGGTCCTTATTGATTCTTCTATCTCTTTCATGGAGAAGAGATTTGGGGTTTCGTTGACTCTCTCCTGCCTATTCCATTCATCCACCTCCGAGGGAAACAGATCATCAATTATTTCGCGTCTTCTCTTATATGAGAGACTGTACTGCGGTTTACCACCTCTGAGGTGTCGGGTTGCTATCCTATACCCCTCTCCCCATATATCATCCTCCAGTTCTTCCAATATCTTCTTCCAACATTATTTTTTAGCATTGCCAATCTCTTCTGAGTTCCTTTTTCTTCTCTCTATTTTTCTTCTGCCTCTTCTATGTTCCTATTGTCAGCCCTCCGTATTGCATGCTGCCTTGTAACCGTCCTTCTTAGCTTTATGCATTCCTTCCTTTTTTCCTCTATACTATCGTTCCACCAATATGGTACTATTTTTTCTTTCTGTTTTCCATCCTTTAGAGAGTCTCTATATATACTCATCAGGTGGCCGTATAATCTCTTCGGTGGCAAGTTGTTAAGAACACCTTCCTGCGAAATTATATTTTTTTTGAAGGATTCTTTACATAGCCATTTTATTTTTGGTGTGAATTTCCTCTCTATTTCATCAGTGAACATATCAAAAATTATCTGGCCGTGTTGAGTGAAAGGATTCTCATATAAAATTCTCCATTCCTTTATTCTGTTGGCTACTCCTCCGAGGTCAAGGTTACGTCTATATGTGATTTCGTCTTTCCTCTAACAAAGGTTGGATTTCCATCATTCCGCCCCACCCATTCAAGCTGGGCTATCCATTCTTCCATATAACTTCCTCGGGGGTCAGCCGAAGGGGCACCCCATATTACTGACTTAGCGTTCACGTCTCCTAGCAATATGGTTTTCTGTGGCGCTTTCTTTACAATTTCGAACAACGTATCCACTCTAGCTTTAAAGGATTCCAAGGAGATATTGGGTGATATGTACACTGCCAACAGAATGAAATTTTGAAATGCACGCTGACATATCCTGATCCTAGAACTACCTTTTCCACCTCTAAGGACTGGTCCAGAATCACCGCAACGACTTCCTCTTTATCTACTAACCAACCCTTCTCCCTGCAAATCTTTTTGTTCGGTTCCGCTATGACAGTTACGTCTACTTTCTTCTTCATCATCATACCCCATGCTATTTCGTGAGCAGCCTTCGATCTGCCAAGGTTAAGCTGCAAAACTCTAAAGTGATTTTTCTTATGCATAAATTAATAAATAAATAAATAAATTAACACCTAGGTAAAAGATTATATGAATAAATAAATAAATAGAAACACACAATACTCCACTCGTGAGAATACGTAAAATAAGTTTGAAAATATCACAGTTGGTTATCATCACAGACTCCTCGTAAAGTTGTTTAAGAACTTTACTTCCACTTAGTATGCTTATCACAGTCATTTTATCACAGTATTTTTTCTCCAGCTTCGGCATCTTTTTTTCTCGCCCTATTGAGTGCCGTCCTAAAAGCCTTGCATTTTCCACCTCCGATTGTGTGTCCCTTGCAGTTGCAAATTGGGCACTCCTCCTCATTTCCACAGTCTTTAGCCAGGTGTCCTTCTTTGCCGCATTTTCTACAGCATCTGCTCCGATCAATTCCACAGCAATCTTCCGCTTTGTGTTCGTATTCCCAACACCTAAAGCATCTGACTACATCAAATCTTTTTGATGCAGAGCACTGTACAAGTCCCACCTGGAAAGGTTCTCTCATGAGTTCCTCCGCATAGTTTTTGGCTATCGTTAGAGTCACCGCCTGGGTATTATTTGCGTCTGGTCTAAGCTCCCTCGAGCTTGTAATTTCCTTGATCCTGTCCCAATTTGTTTTCTACTGCTTTTACCACTTCCTCTCTGACATTTAAAGCATCTAGACCCCTGATCGTAATAGTCTCCATTCCGGTATCTTTTGGCCCTTGTCCCCCAAGTTGTCTCACCCGAAGATCCTTATATTGGTTTCTTATTGAAGTCCTTATGTCCGTTATCGCTTCTTCATTTTTCTCTAATGTTATGAGAAGATTTCCTTCCTTAGTACTCCTTATTCCCTTTATCACGTTTTTTTTATTAGAGTTCCCAATGTTTCCTTCACTTTTCGTAAAGTATTTTCATAACCTTCTTTTTGTGTTTCTACAATCAGTGCGTATGTATCCCTTTCCTTAATGTTCCTAGTTGTCTTGTTTCTTTCCTCCTGCTTGTTTGTGAAGATCATAACCTTTGTGATTGAACACACGAAAATGGCCTCCACCATTTTCCTGAACCTATCGATGCTCATTTCGGCTATATAGTGTATAGCGATTTTTTCATCTTCTAGCGTTTCTTTCCTCAAGTTTTCCAGCATCTTCCATATCTCCTTATCTCCTTCTTCATAAGTCATTTTAATTATTTTTTGCTTCACTTCTCCTTCCTGTCTTCTTCTCCTAGTTATCTGCTCTATGATTTCTGTGTCCTCTTTTGCATCACCTAGCATTGGGTATCTATCTTTGAACAGCTTCTGAATGCTTCTCTCCATCCCTCCTTCTTTTTATTCACCAGACGACCTTAACAGTTTCCTCCTCTGTGTTGAGCGGGTTTCCCCTTATTATTACCGTATTCGTAAATACCTTCTCTTCCCATATTTTCCTCTCCACATTCAGAAAGTCTTCCACACTTGTGACTCCTGCTAAAGTGTTCAGAGTGTCCTCGTTCTTGAACCATGGGGATGTTTGGGTTCCTATTTCTTTACTATCTAGTGGTAAATTCACCTGCGTTTCCACATCGTATACGGGAGTTTCTATTGGCTCATATTTGTTCTTCTCAATCCAACTCAATGTTCCAGATCTATTTAAGCTTTGAACCTGTTTCTTCATTTTTTGGTACAGCTCTTTGATTTCTACCTTCGTGTTTTTTTCTATATATTTCTCCATGTCTTTCACGTGTTTCGTGATCATTTCGATCGCTTCAATTAAAACAAAAGCATCTGCGTCGATCTTCTTCTTAACGACTTCGTTACTATGTTGTACTGGGCTCCTGCAATCCATTTTCCGTTTCTTCTCCCCATCTGAACCTAAAGAGTGACTCCTTTGGATATTTCGTAAGGTAATCCGCCTTTCGGCGTTCTTCCGCGGCAGTGCGAGGCACACATCCGCTATGCATGGGTTTATCTGAGGTTTTCCTTCCCCGTCCGAGCAATAACAGCCGCCCGCTCCGGGTCAGACACTGCATTGCTGGGTTTTCTCTCAGGGTTTTCCTTCCCCTAGCCTTTGAGATATCAATCCCCAACTGCAAGGCAGCAGCATGCTAGATCTCCCTCCACCATACCAGGCCCGGCAGAGCCGTATACTGGCAGGCGGAGAAAGAGATCCAGGTTTTTCAAGAGTTTTCCTTCTCTGTTACAGGTGCCGCCCCCAAGGAACAGACACACCTGCCACCTCCAGGATAAGCCGCTCGATCCGAGACAGACGCATCTCCCGGAGGAATTTGCTTGCTGGTTTTGGTCCGGGGTGTGGTATTTTATTTTCCACCTATCCTCTGGCCGAAGCCAGCGAACATTCCTCTATCCGCCACCTGAGGACCCGCCCAGTAGGAGACCAGCACCAAACTCCCTTGGGAACCTAACCTAACCTAACCTAACCTAACCTAACCTAACCTAACCTAACCTAACCTAACCTAACCTAACCTAACCTAACCTAACCTAACCTAACCTAACCTAACCTAACCTAACCTAACCTAACCTAACCTAACCTAACCTAACCTAACCTAACCTAACCTAACCTAACCTAACCTAACCTAACCTAACCTAACCTAACCTAACCTAACCTAACCTAACCTAACCTAACCTAACCTAACCTAACCTAACCTAACCTAACCTAACCTAACCTAACCTAACCTAACCTAACCTAACCTAACCTAACCTAACCTAACCTAACCTAACCTAACCTAACCTAACCTAACCTAACCTAACCTAACCTAACCTAACCTAACCTAACCTAACCTAACCTAACCTAACCTAACCTAACCTAACCTAAACCTAACCTAACCTAACCTAACCTAACCTAACCTAACCTAACCTAACCTAACCTAACCTAACCTAACCTAACCTAACCTAACCTAACCTAACCTAACCTAACCTAACCTAACCTAACCTAACCTAACCTAACCTAACCTAACCTAACCTAACCTAACCTAACCTAACCTAACCTAACCTAACCTAACCTAACCTAACCTAACCTAACCTAACCTAACCTAACCTAACCTAACCTAACCTAACCTAACCTAACCTAACCTAACCTAACCTAACCTAACCTAACCTAACCTAACCTAACCTAACCTAACCTAACCTAACCTAACCTAACCTAACCTAACCTAACCTAACCTAACCTAACCTAACCTAACCTAACCTAACCTAACCTAACCTAACCTAACCTAACCTAACCTAACCTAACCTAACCTAACCTAACCTAACCTAACCTAACCTAACCTAACCTAACCTAACCTAACCTAACCTAACCTAACCTAACCTAACCTAACCTAACCTAACCTAACCTAACCTAACCTAACCTAACCTAACCTAACCTAACCTAACCTAACCTAACCTAACCTAACCTAACCTAACCTAACCTAACCTTTTTTTTTTTTTTTTTTTTTTAAGAGAGAAAATGCATTTACGCACGTCCAGCCATCATGGATTTCTGCTGGACAGTGTGGGACTCGGGTTAATGTCCCCATACCCACTAAAAACCTCTCTTTCCCCACCCAGGCAACGCTGGTTGGTCTGCGGTTGCCTGCCAGGGAATATCCTGCTAGTACGGTAGAGCGGAAACCAAGCTTTGGCCCATAACCTCGCCTACCGCACCCATCCCTTTCAACGAACACTCCACAAATATGTATATATAAAATTTTCAGACTTCACATAATAAATAACATTCAATGTAAATAATGAATAAATAAATAAATAAGTAAATATTCACGTTTTATTGGGAGTTACGCGCTTTTTGCTCCTCCCGATCCTCCCTTTCTTTCACAGTCATGAGTTCCACAATATAATCATACAGACGGTCCCAGACTTGTCTGTTTTCAACCATCTTTTCTATTATGTTATCTGCGTCAGGAACAAATTTCAATCTGTTCCAAACGCCTCTCCTCATTTCTGCCCATCTCGTACACACAAATACTGCGTGCTCGGGAGAGTCTGACACGCCGCAGGTGCTGCATAGGTCATCCCGAGATTTTCCAATCTTTTTCGTGAAAGTGCCAAAGGATCCATGGCCTGTCACGAATTGGGTGAAGTAGTAGTTCACCCTCCGATGTTTGCAGACGGCCCAAGGTTCTACCTCCTTGATCAACCGCCTTGTCCATGCGGCCACTTCTCTCTCCGCACTCCACTGTCTCTGCCAATTCCGGAATACCCTCGTTCTTGCCATTCGCCTGACTCCAGGCAATTTTCCATTTCCTACCGTGTAAAGGTAACCCCTCTCTTGCACCAGTAGGTCTAGCGGCGGTGTAGCTGCAACCACCTGTGCTGCCTCCCCCGATACGGTGCGGTAACCACTAATTACGCGCAGGAGAATCGGACGTTGCGCCTTGAGCAACATTCTCCTGTACTTCTCCACTTTAATGGCCTCACGCCATGCCGGCGCGGCGTAGAGAGCAACACTATGCGCAACCGCAGAAAGCATTCTCCTTTTCTGTCCACTAGGGCCTCCCACATTAGGCATCAATTTCCTCAAGGCCTCCATCTTGACCCCCACCTTTCTGACTGCCTCGATGACATGTGGTCCGAAGTTCAATCCCCTGTCCAATATCACCCCAAGATATTTGACGTTTTTCTGGGCTTCGATCTTAATTCCTCCCAACGTTGCAGAGAATCTTGTAGATTTCTTAGGAGCCTTGAGGATGGACACTACCGTTTTACCTGGTGCCACCTCTAACCCCTTGCTCTGTAACCATTTTGCCGCCAGGTCATATGCCCTAACGGCCAAACTCCCAGCCTCCTCCCCATTTGCTGCTTCTACTATCAGCGAGAGGTCATCGGCGTATGCCACCGCAGTGACTCCTCTTGGATAAAGCAGTCTCAGTACGCCATCGTACATTAGATTCCACAGGGTGGGTCCTAGCACTGACCCTTGTGGAACTCCCATGCTGCAGCGATACATCACACCATTTGCTTCTATTTTACGCTCTGTCAGATAACACTGAACTACATTACTAATGTAATCGCTGATCCCTGCATTTCGAAGGGATTCCAGGATGCTTTCCCAGCGGACTGTGTTGAAAGCGTTCTTGATATCTACCGCCAGAAACACAACCCACCTTGCAGTCGACCTTTTCACCACCTTTTTGACTTCCAGGACGGCCGAGGTTGTGGATGCCCCACTCCTGAACCCGTGCTGCTTCTGTGACAGCATGTCCTTCTCCTTTATCTCCTGCTGAAGCCGGTGCAGCAATAATCTCTCGTAGAGTTTTCCCAAAACATTTATCAGACACACTGGGCGGTAAGAAGACGAAAGGTTTGGGTCCTTTCCCGGTTTGGGTAGGAGAGCCACCCTCGCCGTCCTCCAAGCCTCTACTATCGTCTGCGATTTCAAAAGCTCGTTATACATATTCAGGATTAGTTCTGGCCTCTCCCCACCAGTATTTTGACTGCTTCAGGGGTTATGCCGTCAGGACCAGGGGCCTTGCCTGGTTTCAGGAGCTTTGTCGCATTCCTGAGGTCTGTCACATCGAAAAGAGGAACGTCCGTCACAGTCTCACCTCTGGTCGTGCCAGCATCGCCATCCGGAAAGAGTTCTCTAATTATCCCGGCCGTTCGCCCATTCGAGAGCTTAATACTGCTTCCCACTCTTAGGCGGCTGGTAGCGATCTTGTACCCATGGCCCCAAACATCGTTTTCAAGATCTTCGAGGAGTCTTCTCCATCTAGCCCTCTTTTCTTTGTCAATCATCCTTTTGAGTTCACGCTTTACGGTTCTCCATTCATCTTCGTACGCATTTACTTCTCCTCCCATTTGCTCTTGTTCTTCTTCGCCGGATTGCTAGAAGGTTTCTCCTAGCGACAGAAATCTCCTCCGTCCACCAGTAAGGCTCCCTTCTGTCGATCCTTATGCGCTCCCGTACCGTGGACAGCCTATGCGCCCCCAAAATCTCTTCATAAGTTGTTGCGGCATCTTTTCCTGCACTCAATTCACTTATCTTCTCCTTAAATACATGCTCCCGTAGCCTGTACCTTCTTTCCATTCTCCTAGCCATTGAAAATCCTCCATGGTGGGATACCTCGTACTCAATCCTGGCATGGTTTGTGAACGGGTTCTCCTGTTCCGCACTCCAGTTTCGCACATTGCTAGCAAATCGTTCTGCGCAAAGGGTGACGTCAATGTGCGAACTGCTGCCTCCCCTCACAAACGTCGGGACTCCGCTGTTCACGGCCACCCATCCCAGTTGCGCCAGCCAGTTTTCCACCAAAGCTCCTCTTTCATCTGTACGAGGTGAACCCCACATGGGAGACTTGGCGTTAATGTCCCCGGCCACTATGGTCTTTGAAGGAGTTTTCGCCACCTCCGTAAACAGCTCGTCTGTAAAACTACGGAATCGTTCCAGATTCACATTGGGAGACACGTACACAGAGAAGATTACGACGCAGCCCACGTCGACCTTAACAAAACCGGATTTCTGCGCAGTGGCGTTGATAGCTATGTTCTTGTTTGCTATCCACACGGCCGCATCAACTTCTGAATCCAAAGCCAACCCCTGGCTCTCGCCAGGTTCTTGTTTGGCTCCGCCACGATGAGAATGTCCGTCCCTCGTTTCAGAGCATCCGCGTACGCTAGATCGTGCGCCTTCTTGGACCTGCCTAAATTTATCTGAGTTATTTTGAGCTCAGTTGCAAGATTCTACTCAGCCTTTCCTGATGGAGTTTCTCCTCCATGTAAAAGCATTACCAGAACAAAATAAATTAACACTTAAATATATATAAATAAAACTCTGTATAGATAAAATATTGCACAACACCGAATAAAAACCTAAAATAAATACTCTGTATGACGCCACCACATTGAACACAAATTTGTATAAAAACCAGAACATTACAGCAAAAATAACATTAAATACCTGAGAGTGCTACGCAGTATCACAGATAAAGTTCACCCGCGTCCTCGCTTGACACCTCCCTCCGCCTCTTTCGAGGGTCTTTGTGGTCTTTGTCTACCAATGGGGGTATTGGTTCGCCTTTTGGAGAAGTTTTCTTCCGACCACATGTCCTGCTCCCTGTTCTGTGCCCCCTTGACTCACACTCCAGGCAACGGGGAATCTCTTTGCAATCCCTCGCTATGTGTCCTGCTTCGCCGCAGTTTCGACATAGCGAACGACGGTCCACACCTTCACACTTTTTGGCAAGATGACCCTCTTGCCAACATCTATGGCACCTGATGATATCCTGCCTCTCTCTTATGTCTACATCCGAGAGACCGATTCTCACCTTCCCCATAGCTAGAAGGGATCGGATTTGTGGCTGCTTGGCGACGACTGTAGCCGCGTTCCTTCCGCCCCACATTGGTCTGAGCGCCTTCACCTCGGGTCCACTTCCTCTTGCGTTAATTTCAGGGATTTCCTGAAAACACTTACAGCTTCTTCCGCGCTAATATCTATGTCGAGGCCATACACGTTCACTGCGCCTAGCTCCTCCTTTGGTCCATAATGGCGCACTTGAGCACTACACGCCTTAGCTTTCTTGAATATTTCCGCTCCGGCTTTGCTTCCTTTTCTCACCTCCACCAGCAGATGTCCGTCCCTGGACTTACGTAGACCTCGGATTTCCTTCTCCTCCTCTCTTCCAGCTACCTGCTCCTTAAATCTACTCACCATCTGGGCGTAGGATACTCCTTCTGTCTTCTCAATGACAACGGCTTCAGTGCGGCGTGCTCTACCCGCCTCTGCGCCACTGTTTTGTTTTGCCTTCAGTTCGTGAATGTAGGCCCGATGTCCTTCTGAGATTGCACATTCCACTAATTTCCTCTTCTGGTCCAGCTCCATTACCGTCTCCACCACCAGGTGGGCAGATGATCTCTCTCCTTTATTGCTCATTCCTATTATGGTCTTTATCATCCTATATATTTCCAACTTCTGCTGGCCTGGTTCCTCAGGCAGGCATCCATAGAAAACATCACACTCATCCGCCACGCGTTGACCACCGACACTTACCCAGTTGGTCGCCCTCTGATGTATGATTTCTCCTACTATCATTCCCCCATTTTTCATGTGCCCAAAGAGTCTGCGAGATGGACCCGTGAGCTGTTTCAAATATTTCAATGTTTTGAACTTTTCAGCTGTGGCCAAGATCACGATGTCTCCTTCCAGCTCCGGTGACGTAATGTGAGTGCCCTTCACCTGCACGTTGAATGCCTCCCTCGGCCAATCCATTTCTACTATCCTTGTCAACTCCTCCTCGCTCATGTTCTCTTTAATTAGGGCCCTAACCTCCGCAGCCCTCACCTGACGTCTCACTAACTCCTCGTCCTCTGTCTGTGTCCCGAATTCACGTTTATTGACTGAAGCTCTGTCATTTTGTTCTTCCTCTATTGTAGACTCAATCGTCTTACAGATCTCACCGAGGCGTCTTTTGGTGCTTTCTTCCATTCCAGGAAACTGCATTATCTCCTCCAACTCGCTCTTCGCACAAGTGAAGGCTCCGAGAAGCCTCGTGACCCTCGAGCCCTCCGAGCTGATTGATGAGAGATCCAGTCTCTTCCTCTTTTCGCCTTTTTTGGTTCCAAGAAGGAAGCTGAAGATACCCCTCTCATCCTCCTCCTCAGACTCGAGAAGATTATCCTTAAAAGGCGTGCTCGTTCCAGGAGCCGATTCCACGTTTTGCCTGGAGAGAAATACGCTCCTCTCTCCTTGCGCCGTCAGCCTATCTAAACTCTCCCTTTCTTCTCTCAAGGACATTGGTGTATTCAAGTCCGCCAAGACGTCCTCCATGTTGCAGCTTCCTCTTCTACCTACCTCCTTATCAGGCGTATAAAACAACTCCTCTTCAACTCCGTCCTGTATCTTCTCCTTCCTCCTCGCGCTTTTTGTCCTCGTCTTTCTTCCTATTTTAGCGGGTTTCTTGCTCCCCCCAGAATCCGTGGAGCAGCCGACCTTAGTCGGAAGGGATTCTCCGGCATCACCGGTACCCTTCTGGGGTAATATATTTTCAAAATCCGCCATCATTGCCCTTAGACAAAACCGCCTTTCGGCGTTCTTACGCGGCAGTGCAAGGCACACATCCGCTATGCTTGGGTTTTGGAGGTTTTCCTTCCTCGTCAGAGCACTAGCGGCCGCCCGCTCCGGGTCAGACGCCACCGTGCTGGGTTTGATTTCGGGGTTTTCCTTCCCCTAGCCTTTGGGAAACCAAATCCCTCACTGCAAGGCAACAGCATATTAGACCAATCCTCCGCCATACCAGGCCCGGCTAAGCCGTATACTGGCAGACGGAGAAGGAGGTCCAGGTTTTTCAAGAGTTTTCCTTCTCTGTTACAGGTGCCGCCTGCTACAGGACAGCCACACCCGCCACCCCCAGGACAAGCCGCTCGATCCGAGACAGACGCATCTCCTGGAGGAATTTGCTTGCTGGTTTTGGTCCGGGGGTGGTATTTTATTTTCCACCTATCCTCTGGCCGAAGCCAGCGAACATTCCTCTATCCGCCACCTGAGGACCCGCCCAGTAGGAGACCAGCACCAACTCCCTTGGGAACCTAACCTAACCTAACCTAACCTAACCTAACCTAACCTAACCTAACCTAACCTAACCTAACCTAACCTAACCTAACCTAACCTAACCTAACCTAACCTAACCTAACCTAACCTAACCTAACCTAACCTAACCTAACCTAACCTAACCTAACCTAACCTAACCTAACCTAACCTAACCTAACCTAACCTAACCTAACCTAACCTAACCTAACCTAACCTAACCTAACCTAACCTAACCTAACCTAACCTAACCTAACCTAACCTAACCTAACCTAACCTAACCTAACCTAACCTAACCTAACCTAACCTAACCTAACCTAACCTAACCTAACCTAACCTAACCTAACCTAACCTAACCTAACCTAACCTAACCTAACCTAACCTAACCTAACCTAACCTAACCTAACTAACCTAACCTAACCTAACCTAACCTAACCTAACCTAACCTAACCTAACCTAACCTAACCTAACCTAACCTAACCTAACCTAACCTAACCTAACCTAACCTAACCTAACCTAACCTACCTAACCTAACCTAACCCACAGTACGTGCTCTGGACTGTCTGTTTCTCCACAGATGATGCACAGCTCACTCTGTGTTTTCCTAATTTTGAATGTATAAGTCCCAAAAGACCCATGGCCGCTGAGGAATTGTGTGAAGAAATATCCTGTCCTCCTATGTCTGCATCCGACCCACAGCTTTATATCTTTTATGAGTTTCTTTGTCCAATTAGCCTTTCCTGTATCCTCTTGCCATCTCTTCCCCCATTTTTCCATCGTCCTGTTACGCGCCATCCTTCTATTACCCGGCTGTCTACCTCCAATTGTATACAGATAACATACCTCAGCCACCATGAGGTCCAGTGGGGAAAACCAGCTATCACCTGAATAGCCTCCGCTGATATGGTTCGATATCCAGATGCAACCCTCAACAAACCCTTTCTTTGTTGGGATATCAGTCGCTCTTTGTATTTTTCTGTTTTTATTATATTCCTCCACACAGGAGCAGCATACAGCATCACGCTATGGAGCACTCCTGCCAACATTCTCCTTTTCTCATACCTCGGTCCACCAATATTTGGCATTAATTTCGCCAAGGCTGTGAGTTTTTCCCCAGCTTTATTGACTGCGTACTCCACGTGCCCTCCAAAATCCAGTTTACTTTTCAGGATAACGCCCAGGTAAGTAATCTGCTGTCTGATTTGCAGTTTCCTATCTTCAATAAAGATTTCTATACTAGAGACCTTCCTTCTGGGAGATTTCACAATGAGCACTTCAGATTTATCTGCCGCTATGTATAGTTCCTTGCTTTTGAGCCATTTTGCCACTTTCTCCAGAGCCGTATTTGCCTTCTTTTGGAGGGCAATTATGCCATCTGCTTCCACCACGAGAACAAGGTCATCCGCATATGCCACCGACGTCACTCCATTATCCTGCTTCATCTCCAGTATTCCGTTATATAGCACATTCCATAATAGCGGCCCAAGAATAGACCCTTGAGGTACCCCCATTGAGCATTTTTTCTTCACCTTTCCTGCCTTCACTACTCTGTTCCGCAAATAAGCCTCTATACATCTCACCAGGTAAGTACTAACGCGCATGTCGACTAAAGCACTAACTATGCATGACCATTTTGCAGTATTAAACGCATTTTTAACGTCGATGGTAATTAAAATACACCATTCCTCTCTGGAACCACTCACTGTTTGCATGACTTGCTTTATAGCCGAGACTGTGGACTTTCCTTGCCGAAATCCGTGTTGGTTTGGTGATAAGTCAACCTCACTTTCTATCCTGTTCACCAGCAGTCGCTCATATAGCTTTCCCAATGTATTAATCAAACAGATCGGCCTATAAGACGTTGAAAGGTTCGGATCTCTGCCCCGTTTAGGGATCAGTATTACCCTAGCTTCCTTCCATTCGTCTGGAAACTCCTGCGCTATCAAGAACTCGTTCATTAATCTGGATATACATTGGGGTTAATTTCTTGAATACACACTACTGCCTCAGTAGTAAGTCCATCTGGCCCAGGCGCTTTTCTTCTTTTCATGGTCTTTATAGCGTTTTCTATCTCTACTACAGAAAAGACCTCCGGAATGTCCTCGATTCTATCCTGCCTTTGCCATTTGTCTTCCACCGAGGGAAATAGGTCATTGATTATTTCGAGTCTTCTTCTATATGACAGGCTATACTGCGGCTTACCTCCTCTAAGATGCCGAGTTGCTATCCTGTACCCTTCCCCCCATATATCCTCCTCCAGCTCTTCCAATATCCTCTTCCAACATTCTCTTTTAGCCGTACCTATTTCCTTTCTCAACTCTTTCTTCTTCTCCTTATAGATTTCTTCCAGCTCTCCTATCTCTCTTTCATCCATCCTTCGTATTGCATGCTGTCTAGTAACTGTTCTCCTTAACACTATACATTCCCTTCTCTTTTCCTCTATACTATTGGTCCACCAGTATGGTACCAATTTCTCCTTCTGTCTACTATTCTTTAGAGAGTGTTTGTATATTCCCATCAAATGCCCGTATAGCTTACTCGGTGGTAAGTCGCACAGAATACTTTCCTGTGACTCTAAGTTCCTCTTGAAGGAATCCTCACATAGCCATTTAATTTTCGGTGTAAATCTTTTTTCCACTCCAGTTGTTTCCATGTCAAAAATTATCTGGCCGTGATGAGTAAACGGATTCTCATGCAAAATCCTCCAGTCTTTTATTTTGTTTGCCACTCCCACCGAGGTTAAGGTTACATCTATGTGCGATCTCGTATTCCCCCTAACAAAAGTTGGATTTCCATCGTTCCGCCCTATCCATCCAAGTTGAGCTAGCCATTCTTCCATATAACTTCCTCGAGGGTCAGCCGAAGGGGAACCCCACATTGCCGATTTTGCGTTCACGTCTCCAAGTATTATGGTTTTCTGTGGAGCTTTTCTTGCTATTTCAAACGCTGTGTCTATCTTAGCTCTAAAGGACTCCAAGGAGATATTTGGTGATATATATACTGCCACTATATTGATATTTCTGAATTGTACGCTGACGCATCCCGACTCTACTACCACTTTCTCCACCTCGATAGATTGGTCAAGAATTACTGCAACATCTCCATTTTTGTCTACTAACCAACCCTTTTCTTTACTCATCTTTTTGTTCGGTTCGGCAATGACAGTCACTTCTACTTTATTTTTCTTCATAGTACTGAAAGCTAATTCATGAGCAGCCTTCGATCTGCCCAGGTTGAGCTGCAAAACTCTAATGCAATTTTTCTTCATCAATATTAGCTTAATAAAATGAATAAATTAACACCTAAATAAATAAACATCTGAATAAAATATGGACACACACAATAAAATATCACAGTTGGTTATCATCACAGATTCTATATATGGTTGTTTACTCACCCTATTTTAGCTCTTGAAGACATGAAACGGTAAGTAGATATAGTGTTTAGACAGGTGGATCCTCCGTCTCCTCCCGCCCTCCTTGCCTTACCTTGCAGAAACGACTAGCCGTCCTATGTCCGTTGTGCCACATACGATACAGGCAGGTCGGTCCCTGCAATCCCTAGCAATATGATTTTCCTTTCCACAGTTCCGACATAGATTTTCCTGTCTTCTCCTTTGCAATCTCGTTCGAAATGTCCTTCCAGCCAGCATTTATTACATTTCTTCATCTCTTTCCTCTCCTTCACTTCTGCATACCTCCGAGATTCCAATTCTCAATTTCCCTATCCCTGACAATTTCCGCGCTAATTCAGGTTTTGCCAGAATAGTTGCAGCTCTTCTTCCTCCCATCATAGGTCTCAACGCCTTCACCTCAATGTCCTGGTTTTCCTTCTGAAGATTCAGAATTATCTTCAGAGATTCTTCCACCTCCTCCTTCTCTACATCTATATCGATGCCGTATAGATTCAGAGCTATTTTCCGTGAATCCTGTCCTCCTAGTTTAATAGCCTTTCCCATATTATCTTGTGCCTTCACCCTTTTACATATATTCTCCGCTTGGCAACTTCCTTTTCTCATTTCGACTAGTAGATTTCCTTCTCTTTGTCTCTCTCACCGATTTTATCTCCTCTATGATAGCTCTATCATGAGCTATTTCTTTCTTCAAACTAGAAACCATTTGGGCGTATGACAACGATTCTGGTCTCTGAATTAGCACCGCTTCAGTCTCATATTTCTGTTTTCCTTTTCCTCCTTTATTTGGAGACGTCACCTTTTCGTGTAAGACAATGGTTCCTGGATAATTCCACATCGCACATTCAATTATTTTCCTCTTCATTTCTCCGCTTAAGGACTCAAACACGCTATGTGAAATTCTTCACCTTGCTGCATTGTTTCCAGCACATTTCTACTCATCCTATAGAGGCTATCGATCTGATCGTCCTCTTCCAGACTTTTGGTCAGACCTGCTAGACAAACGTCGTTCGAGTCCTTTATTGATTTTCCTGCCACTACCATATATCCTTCCGTTTTCAACTCCACTAGCTCGTCTTCTTTCATTTTTGCACTCCGCACATACCTCATCATCCGTTTTGAGCTTCCTATAAGTTGATTCAAGAATTTCACGTCTCTCATTTTATCGTTACGGAGACATGACCACCACCTTCCCTTCTATGTCTGTACTCGTGATGTTTTCACCACTCACCTCCAGCCTATACGTATTCTCTGGCCACTCAAGCTTAATCAGATTTTTTATTTCTTCCTACTCATGTCCTCCTTCATCTGTTGCCTTATCTCCGCCGCTGATATATCCCTTACTATATCTTCGGGATTCACCTGTAGCCACGTGGCATTTTTCTTTCGGATCCATTTCCTTTCCTGTCTCAACTATTTCATCATCCAGAGCTACTTTTATTCCTTCTAGTTGTTTCTTTATTTCCTCTCCCAAATTCTCTCTCCCTTCCTTCTGCCCGGCCTGGTCAATCACCGGGGCAGTTGCGCGGTCGCCAGACTCACGCGAGGGACCCGCTCCATCATCCCTCGCGGAGGAAGTCACCCTACTACTCAAGGACTTTTCTGCCATTTTTGTAAGGTAACCCGCCTTTCGGCGTTCTTCCGCGGCAGTGCTAGGCACACATCCGCTATGCTCGGGTTTGAGAGGTTTTCCTTCCTCGTCAGAGCACAAAACGGCCGCCCGCTCCGGGTCAGACACCGCCGTGCTGGGTTTGATTTCAGGGTTTTCCTTCCCCTAGCCTTTGGGACACCAATCCCTCGCTGCAAGGCAGCAGCATATAGAGACCTAACCTCCGCCATACCAGGCCCGGCAAAGCCGTATACTGGCAGGCGGAGAAGAAAGGACCAGGTTTTTCAAGAGTTTTCCTTCTCTGTTACAGGTGCCGCCCGCTCCGGAACAGACACACCTGCCACCCCAGGATAAGCCGCTCGATCCGAGACAGACGCATCTCCTGGAGGAATTGCTTGCTGGTTTTGGTCCGGGGTGGTATTTTATTTTCCACCTATCCTCTGGCCGAAGCCAGCGAACATTCCTCTATCCGCCACCTGAGGACCCGCCCAGTAGGAGACCAGCGCCAACTCCTTGGGAACCTAACCTAACCTAACCTAACCTAACCTAACCTAACCTAACCTAACCTAACCTAACCTAACCTAACCTAACCTAACCTAACCTAACCTAACCTAACCTAACTTCTAATACCTAACCTAACCCTAACTTACAACCTACTTCCTAACCTAACCTAACCTAAACTAATCTTCCAACCTAACCTAACCTAACTAACCTAACTAACCTAACCTAACTTAACTTCTTCTTCTTCTTCTTCTTCTTAAACCTAACCTAACCTAACCTAACCTAACCTAACCTAACCTAACTTGCTAACCTAACCTAACCTAACCTAACCTAACCCTAACCTAACATTTTACGCACACCTAACCTACGTGTTCGGGGTCATCGACTTCCTGGCACACGGCACACTGGTCGGAGAGCGTTTTCCCAATTTTTCTGGTAAAGGTTCCAAAGGAACCATGGCCTGTAAGAAACTGGGAGAAGAAGTAGTTCACTCTTCTGTAGGAACAGCCGACCAGGGTTCAATGTCTCCGATAAGTCTTCGTGTCCACATGGCTTTATCTTTTTCTGCAGCCCATCTTCTCTGTAGTCCCTCATTACGCGTTTTCATTTTATTTTCTAACACCAGGAAGTCACCGTTCAACTCTATATAGAAATCCCTCTCTGCTACCAGGAGGAGATCGATTGGTGGTGTGGCAGATACTACTTGTGCAGTTTCTGCAGACACTGACTCACTAGTATCCACTTATAACCCGGAGAAGGACAGTGCGCTGTACTCTCTAACAGCTCCAATCTATATTTTTAGCACTTTCATTGCCTCTTTCATATGCCTCTCTCACACTGGTGCTGCGTATAGAGGCCACACTATGAGCCACGGCTGACAAAAGTCTCCTGCGCTGGGAACTCGGACCACCGAGGTTTGGCATCAGTTTTCTGAGTGGCTTCCATCTTGTTTCCTACATTCTTTATGGCTCCTCTTCCACGTGAGGTCCGAATCCCAGACCTTTGTCTAGAATGACACCCAGATATTTTATCTCCCTACCCACACTCACATTACTTCCGCCAAGAGATATCTGGATTCGCGTCAAATTTCGTGGGCCCTTCAGGATAGCCGCCGTAGTTTTGCTCTGGCTCCACTTTGTAAGTCCTCTGGCGCTCAACCAGTCGACCGCGAGTTCGAAAGCTCTCTGTGCCCTCATCTAAATCGCACATTCTTCGTTGGCTCCCTCCACCAACAGTGACAAGTCATCGGCATAAGCAATTGCCGATACACCCCTCAGGATAACTTATCCTCAACACTCCATCATACATGATATTCCACAGAGTCGGCCCCAGCACCGATCCCTGTGGAACCCCATGTGACAAGAAAAAGTCTTTCTTTTCCATTTTCACTTTCCTCCCCTTCAGGTAGTTTGCCACTGTGGTCACCAGATAAGGACTCAGCCCAGCCTCCTCCATGGAACGCACTATGCAGCCCCATCTCGCAGTATTGAATGCGTTTTTGATGTCCATAGCTATCATAGTGACTATTTTTTTCTTTAGAGCGTTCAACGATATTCCTGACCTCAAAACTGCACTCACTGTCGAGTAACCACTCCTAAAACCATGTTGGCTAGATGACAGCACCCTCATGGCATCAAGCTCCTTGATGACCCTATTCAGAACCAGTCTCTCGTACAGCTTGTCAAGGACATTTACTAGGCAAATCGGTCGATACGCCGTTGTTTGCTCAATGTCTTTTCCTGGCTTCGGTATCAGCACCAACTTAGCTATCTTCCATTCCTCCACGAACTTCTTCTTCTTCAAGAGAGCGTCGAATGCTCGAACGCAGAGGTCCGGCGAGCGGACGCCAGAATTCTTGCGGCCTCCGGCGTCATCCCGTCCGGACCAGGCGCCCTTCCGCACTTGATCTGTCGCACCGCATCATTCAGCTCTTTCATAGTTATGGAAGGGGGATCCCCTACTTCCTCCGCCACATGAAATTCATCCACAGTTTCGGGAAAGAGTTCTCTCACTATCTGTCTTGTCCTAGCTGCGGTCATTTTATACTGGAATGAGGACAGCCGAAGGCTCCGAGTAGCAATCTTGTACCCGTCCCCCCAGACATCCTCCTCCAGCTTCTCCAGCAACTCCTTCCAGTTCCTTTTCTTTTCCCCTTCTATCATTTTTTTTAAATTCTTCTTTTTTTCCTTCAGTGCTGCTTTCATTTCCTCTGCCGCTGCCGGATCATTTTCTGCTCTCCTGTTGGCTCTGGTGAACCGACGGCGCAGGGCGAGGTATTTCTCTCTATACTCTGAGATCTCGTCAGTCCACCAATAGGGCTCCTTTTTTCCTTCGCGGATAGTCCTCTTTCTAGTTGCTCGTTTATGAGCTTCAACGATTCGGCTGAATACGTCCTCTGGTTCTTCTGTCACAGCTATGTCTTTCAGCAGATTACAATAAACGACCTTATCGAGGATATATTCGGTCTTCGGACGTAGTGCCCTTCCCACACTTCTCGTAATTGACACATCAAATTCGATATACGCGTGATGTGTGAACGGATTTCTATGTTCCGCAGTCCAACCCCGAACCTTTTCTGTCAGGCTTGCCGCACAGAGGGTGACATCTATGTGCGACCTTGTGCTGCCCCTCTCAAAAGTGTGATGACCGTTGTTAACCGCAGTCCAGTCCAATTGTGCGAGCCATGTCTCAACGTATTGGCCCCTCTCATCTGATTCGGGTGATCCCCAGATTGAGGATTTCGCGTTCAAGTCCCCCGCAACTAAACTCACTTGTCTTTTAGTGCTGATGGTTTCGAAGATTCCGTCGACAATTTCTTTGAACCTCTGTATGGGGATATTAGGCGAAATGTATATTGATACAATGACAATGCCATTTGTCTCAAACTTGACAAATCCTTCACCCTTAGTGATATTGGAGATCTCCAGATTTTTGTTCTCGATCAGCACTGCCACATCTTTACGGTTGTCCAAAATCCAACCTGCGGTGTTGGCCAGTTTTTTGTTTGGCTCTGAAACCAGTAGAACATCTACATTTCTAATTCTCACATCTGCCACAGCAATATCATGAGCTTTCCGAGCCCTACCTAAATTTATTTGTGCCACTTTCATAATAAATAGTTACCACACAATACAGACACAGATATAAATATGAATTCAGAAACACAAAAACGAATAGATATAAATATAAAATATAAATATAAATATAAACTCTACTAAATAAATATAAAAACCTTTATCAGCTATTCACAGTTATCACAGATTTATCACTATGTTCTAATATCACAGACTCTATCACATCTCTTTTCATGCCTTCTTCATCCACGGTTTTTTTCCTGCACTTCCAGGCTAGAGTTCTGTGGCCCAATTCTCCACATTCTAAGCACCTTGGAGGGTCCCTACACTCCTTAACCTGGTGCCCATCGCTTCCGCAATTTCTGCATAGCCTACTCCTGTCCGATTCTTTTTACACTCCTTCGCTACATGCCCAATGTCCCAACATCTGTGACATCTGACCTCTTCCTTCCTGACCCTAATGAATGCGTGTGAGAGCCCTATCTTTATTTCTCGTGTTGCGGTTAGCTGGTCTATTTGTTCTGGCCCCGCCACAATCGTAGCTGCTAATCTGCCCCCTGTCATGGGACGAAGAGCTTTTATTTCTAACCTTTCCTTCGGTTCATTTATCATTGCCCTCACAGCGTCCTGGATTTCTGCTTCCGTGAGATCTATATCCATGCCATAAATATTAGCCGATTTCAATTTACTCTTATTAGTTAGCAACCTAACTTTATTGTTTTTCGTGGAATGCCTGACATATCTGAAAACTTTATTCGTATCCGGGTTGTCCTTCCCCAATTCTACCAGCAGGTGACCCTCCCGAGTTTGCCTTATTCCCTTTATGCTGTTTCCAATGTTTGGTTCCCTCTTCACCTCCTCCTTCAACGTTCTTACCATTTGGGCATAAGAAGTTCCATCAGTTTTTTCTATAACAAGTGCATCTGGTCTATCTGCTTTCTGCTTTTCATTCTTCGTATCGGCTTTTTTCTTCTGGTGCCATAACACTTCCCTGTTATAGTCAAAAAAGGCACATTCCAGCACCTTTCTTCTTACCTCAATTGGCAGGCCTGCCTCTATCACCACATGAAGAGACTGGTGGTTGGCATCCAATATTTCCTTATTTCTTGCTGATTTCAGTAATCTGTACATATGCTGCACTTGATTTTCCACCTTATCTGTGAGCCCCAAAATATATGTGTTTCCCTCCTCGAGAACCTCTTTCCCTTCTATTATAGAGCATCCTGAACCTTTTTTTATGACTAACTGTCCCTCTTTAACATTTCCTGCCCTGATATGGCTAAGAAGCGTTTTAGACGTCCCCATCAAATGCCGTATGTATTTGAGCTCCTTCAGTTGTTTCACTGGGGCGATTACAGAATATCGCCAGCCACGGTTGGGTCTGTTATATTCCTATATGTTACCTCCGATCTATGTACTCCTTCTGGCCATATCTCTGCAATCGCCTCTTGAAGTTCTACCTCTGTCATGTTATCCTTCATTTTTCCTTTCAGCTCCATAGCCTTTATTTCCTCCGTTATAACTTGTTCCTCCTCCGTTTGCGTTCCCATTTCCTGAAATTCAACTGTATCCACCTCAATCTTTGTTTCCATGAATTCCATGTTAAGTCTGTCCTTTATTCTATTGAGCTCAACTTTAATTTCTGTCTCCAGTACTTCCTTTGCTAACAATCGTTCCATTATCTCTGTGAATCCGCCTTTCGACGTTCTTACGCGGCAGTGCGAGGCACACATCCGCTATGCATGGGTTTCGAGGTTTTCCTTCCTCGTCCGAGCACCGAACAGCCGCCCGCTCCGGGTCAGACGCTGCATTGCTGGGTTTTTTCAGGGTTTTCCTTCCCCTAGCCTTTGAGATACCAATCCCTCGTCTGCAAGGCAGCAGCATACTAGATCACTCCTCTCCGCCATACCAGGCCCGGCAAGCCGTATACTGGCAGACGGAGAAAGAGATCCAGGTTTTTCAAGAGTTTTCCTTCTCTGTTACAGGTGCCGCCCGCTCGGAACAGACACACCTGCCACCCCCAGGATAAGCCGCTCGATCCGAGACAGACGCATCTCCTGGAGGAATTGTTTGCTGGTTTTGGTCCGGGGTGGTTTTTATTTTCCACCTATCCTCTGGCCGAAGCCAGAGAACATTCCTCTATCCGCCACCTGAGGACCCGCCCAGTAGGAGACCAGCGTCAACTCCCTTGGGAACCTAACCTAACCTAACCTAACCTAACCTAACCTAACCTAACCTAACCTAACCTAACCTAACTAACCCTAACCCTAACCTAACCTAACTAACCTAACCTAACCTAACCTAACCTAACCTAACCTAACCTAACCTAACCTAACCTAACCTAACCTAACCTAACCTAACCTAACCTAACCTAACCTAACCTAACCTAACCTAACCTAACCTAACCTAACCTAACCTAACCTAACCTAACCTAACCTAACCTAACCTAACCTAACCTAACCTAACCTAACCTAACCTAACCTAAACCTAACCTAACCTAACCTAACCTAACCTAACCTAACCTAACCTAACCTAACCTAACCTAAACCTAACCTAACCTAACCTAACCTAACCTAACCTAACCTAACCTAACCTAACCTAACCTAACCTAACCTAACCTAACCTAACCTTTTTTTTTTTTTTTTTTTTTTTTTTTTTCGGGAAGAAAAAATCTGCATACAGATACACACTGTTACCAGTGGTTATGTGGGGATGGCGGTTGTTTATGCCGACCCACTAAAAAAACTTCCCTTCTCTCACCTTAGCTTCACAGAAAGACTGGACCGGTATTGGTGATTTGCAAAAACCTCTTCATCAGTCCAGTTCTGTATCTTCGAATTTCTTTTATTATGTTTCAGATTGTCTTTCTCTATCTTCTTTTTCTTTCATTTGCATAACATTTACGACATATTTGAAAATCGAATTCCATCTTTCCTCGTTTTCCAACATAGTGGGAATGATGTTTTCCAGTGTCGGTATATTTCCTAGAGTGCGCGATAATTCGTTCCTCTGCTCTTTCCACCGCTGACATTCATAAAACATGTGTGTCGGGTCATCAATTTTTCCACATTTTTCACAATTATCCTCCTCTGTTTTTCCTATCCGTAGTGTAAAACTTCCAAAAGATCCATGGCCTGTAAGAAATTGGGTAAAATAATAATTGGTTCTTTTGTGTTCACAGAAATACCAGTCTTCCACATTCCCTATCAATTTCCGCGTCCAAGCCGCTTTTTCTGTGTCAGTCTGCCATCTTTTTTGCCACAGAGACAGAGTTTTTTTCCTGGCCTGTCTTTTGACTCCCGGAGTGTGGGAGTTCTCCACTTTGTACAGATATTTTCTCTCCTTTACCTGTAGATCCAAGGGTGGAACCCCCGCGATCACCTGAACGGCTTCCGCAGATACTGTGCGATATGCTGAGACCAGCCTCAACAAGATACGTCGCTGTGAGGAGATCATTTGCTTTCTGTATTTTTCTGTTTTAAGGCTATCGGCCCATACAGGCGCTGCATACAAGGCAACCCCATGTGCCACAGAACTCAGTATTTTTCTGTTTTTATAGCCTGGTCCACCTATATTTGGCATAATCCTCTTCAGCGCAAGCATTTTTTCCCCCATTTTCTGAATTGTTGCTTCTATGTGGCATCCAAATGTTAACCTGTCATCTATGATTACTCCTAAGTACTTCAAATATCTCACGGAGTTGATCTCCACGTTTCCTATTCGGAATACCATCGTCTTACCCCTCTTCGGTCCTTTCATAACTATAATCTCAGTTTTACTTTCAGCAACTTTCAGACCATTCTCCATCATCCAATTCCTTGCCGTCTGATACGTCTTCTCCATCTTCTCCCTCAGTTCATTTTCTGATGCTGCCTTGATGATCAGAGCTAGGTCATCCGCATAAGCCACTGGTGTCACCCCTTCAAAGTAGTTCAAGCGTAATACTCCATCGTATAAAATGTTCCATAGCGTAGGCCCAAGAACAGATCCCTGTGGTACGCCAGTAGTGCACTTATACAGTTTATTTTTTTTCAGTATAATATATCTATCGCTCAGATAAGACCGAACAAGACGAACCAGATAACCACTGAAACCTCTATTTTCCATGGCTTCTATTATTTTATTCCAAGGTGCGCTATTGAAAGCATTCTCGATATCCAACATTAGAATGGCAGTCCACTTTGCGTTTCCCTCTCGGGTTATCTTCATTACTCTCTGTATTGCACTAATAGTGGATCTACCTGCTCTGAAACCATATTGATCCTTCGCAAGTACATTTTTTTGTACGATTTCTTCTTCTACTCTGCCTAGGATCATTTTTTCATACAGCTTACCGAAGACATTCAACAAAGATATAGGTCTGTAACTTTTTGAGTCATTCGGGTCTTTTCCTTTCTTAAGTAGTAGTATTACCTTCGACCTTTTCCATTCTGTTGGGAACATCTGTCTCTTCAACAACTCATTAAACATCTTGAGAACATCTTCTGGTAGTAATTGTGCGACTATTTTAACTGCTTCTGGAGTCATTTCATCAGGGCCTGGGGCTTTATTATTTCTTATGGACTTACAAGATTTTTGTAGTTCTTCTTCTGTGAACAAATCCAATTCCAGGTCTGTTGTCAAGGTTTCTGCTTCCATAATTTCATTTGATCTCGGAAACAGATCTTCAATTACCTTCCTCTTTTGCATTGGGCTCAAATTGTATGGGGTTCTATTATTGCTCAGTCTTCTTGTAGCAATCTGATATCCCTGTCCCCAGATGTCCTCTTCCAATTCTCTCAGAAGTGCTGTCCAACATTCATGTTTTTTATTTTTGATGAGCTTTTTAAGATCCTTCTGTATTTGTTTCATCCTTATCGAAAGGTTCTGTATTTGAAGCGCATTCGGCTGTCTTGCTCTCATTCTAGTACACACTCTACAAAGTCTTTTATATTCTCTCTTAAGATTTTCCATGTCTTCGGTCCACCAGTAGACGGTGCCTTCTTTACTTTTGTTTCTTATCAATAGTGCTTTTTTATATTTTTTCAGGCAGAATTCATATAGGTCCCCCGTTTCGATGTAGCCAGTCAGTTCCCTCTTGAACAAGTCCACTTTCAACATTTGCATTTTTTGTTTCGTACATGCTTTTTTGGAGTCTATATCGAAGTATATTTGACCGTGATTGGTGTATGGGTTTTCAAGAAGCACCTCCCATCCTTTAACTTTCTCCGATATTCGAGTACTACATAACGTGAGATCGATACAAGATTCAGAGTTATTTCTGACAAAAGTTGGTTTACCAGAATTCTTCACTTCCAGGTCCACCTGGCTCAGCCATTCCTCCACGATTTCACCTCTGTAGTCGCTTCTTGGTGATCCCCATAGTTGAGACTTAGCGTTGAAATCTCCAACAACTATCTTATCTCCATCTGTCCTATGGACGTCTTCGAAAATTCTAGCTACATCACGGTTAAAATCAGTTGCACTCATGTTTGGTGAGAGATACACTGCAAAGAGAGTAAAGTCGTTGAACTCAATTTTCAGGTATCCCTCTGCTCCCGAGGACTTCCGAACATGTACATTCTTATTCAAGAATAGAACTGCAACATCCAGTCTAGTATCTTTTATCCACTCCGTCGTACTTGTTAATTTTTTATTCGGTTCCGACACTATCATGACATCCACGTTTCTCTTTTTAGCTGTTGCATATGCCATATCATGTGCAAGTCTTGCTCTGCCTAAATTTGTTTGCTGAATTAACATAAAGATTTTTTATTATTAATTTTTTCTCTCTGTTTTTTTTTTCAGAACCACCTTGTCATCAGTCATCCCGAGGATACTGGCGCGCACAGGTAAGTATATCATGATACTTTTATCCTTTTCATAAACAACACATAATAAATAGCACATATATAGAAATAAATTAATTAAAATTAGAATTAAAATATCACAGTCTTGTATCACTAAATCAATAGAGATTATATCACAGCTTTCCAAGTAGTTTCTCTCCTGTTTTTTTTCCTCAGTTTTCGTCTGAATTCTTTTCTTTTTCTTTTTTCCTCGCTTTCTGAAGTTCTCTTTTGAACATTCTGCATCTTCCAGAGTATGCTCTGTGTCCTTCCTCCTTGCATGCAGGACACTTCTCCGCATTTCTGCATTCTTTTGCTTTATGGCCTTCTTCGCCGCACTTTTGACACATCTTACTCCTATCCGGTCCTGTGCATTTCTTCGATGTATGACCCACTGCCCAACATTTGTAGCATCGCTCCATATCAATTCGCCTCTCTAGTGTGCAGTTCACCATACCAACCTTAATTGTGTGCTCCAGTAATTTCTGGGCAGCTGTTTCTGTTGTTATTATTGTAGCAGCTTGTGTATCGTTTGCATTGGGTCTTACATTTTCAATTTTCATCTCTTCATCTTGTATTCTTTCTCTAATAGCTACTTCCATTTCTTCCGGAGTGTTCATAGAGTCCATGCCCCTCATATGAAGTACTACTTTTTTTTCTGCATTAGTTTTTCTGGCTTTGAGCCCGTCCGGGACATTTTTTATAGCTTCATGTATTTCTTTCATTTTTTCCTCGTCCTTTTCCAGGGTTATGAGTAGCTTACCCTCTTTCGTGCTCCTCATTCCTTTTATAGCATTTTTTGCTTCGATATTTGTTAAGCTTTCCTTCACTTTTCTCAAAGTGCTCGCATATCCATCTTTCGCAGTCTCTACGATTATTGCGTAAGACTTTCTTTCTTTTTTATCAGCCGCTGGTTTGACGCTTGCCATTTCCTTGTTTGTATATATCAGTACTTTCGTTGTAGAGCATACGAAAACTGTCTCTATTATTTTTCTGAATCTCTCTATGCTCATTTCATTAATATAATGAATCGCTATCTTTTCGTCATCCACCGTTTCGTTTCTGAGTTTTTCTAACACTTCCCAAATACTTCTGTCGTCTTCCTGATATATCATTTTAATGATTTTCTGTTTAATCTCACTCGTCTGTTTCCTATTTCTAGTTATTTGTTCTAGGATTTCTATATCTTCCTCCGGTTGCCCTAACATTGGAAACCTTTCTTTAAACAGTTTTTGAATACTTCTATTCATGGATGGTTCCTTTTTATTCACAAAAACCACTTTTACTATTCCTTCCTCCGTATTAAGAGGGTTACCTAATATAACTTCTGTGTTTGTAAAGATCTTTTCATCCCATTCTTTGTTTTCTATACTCAGAAAGTCCTCTAGTGTTGTAACTCCAGAAAGTGTTTTTAGGGATTCGTTTTGCCCGTTTCTCATCCATGGCGTTGTTTGCGTGCCAATTTCTCTACTCTGCTTTTTTATGTCAGCTTGAATGTCAACATCATATGTGGGTATCTCAACTTTCTCATATTTGTTTTTGTCTATCCAATTAGTAGTCTGTTCCTTATTGAAAACCAACATTTGTCTCTTCATTCTCTGTGTAATATCCTTAATTTCCACCTTTGTGTTTTTTTCTATGTGCTTCTCTAAATCTTTAACAAGTTTTGTCATCATTTCTATTGCCTCACATAGAACGAAGGCATCTGCATCTATTTTTTTCTTCATCACATCGCACTGTTGACTTGGACTCCTGTTTTCCATCTTTCTTTTCTTGTCTTCCGGTGCTCCTACCGATTGACTCCTCTGTGCCACATATCTAGTCCCAAGCCATCTATTGACTTTGAGGCTTTCTCTCCCAGGGGTCTGAAGGATTTTCATTGTATCTCCCATCTCATTTTTTGTTTCCAACGATTCTCTTCTCTTGTCCTTTTCCATGCCGGTCGTATTCTTGTCAGTCGCAGTTTTCTCCTCCCTAGCCTGACCAACTAGGGCAGTTCCGCGGTCGCTATGCTCACGTTGTAGGCCCGCTCCACCACCCACACCGGAGAATGTCACCTTACATTCAGACGTATTATCACTCATTCTGCAAGGTCACCCGTCTTTCGACGTTCTTACGCGGCAGTGCAAGGCACACATCCGCTATGCTTGGGTTTCAGAGGTTTTCCTTCCTCGTCAGAGCACAGATGGCCGCCCGCTCCGGGTCAGACGCCACCGTGCTGGGTTTGATTTCGGGGTTTTCCTTCCCCTAGCCTTTGGGACACCAATCCCTCGCTGCAAGGCAACAGCATAGATAGACCTCTCCTCCGCCATACCAGGCCCGGCATAGCCGTATACTGGCAGGCGGAGAAAGAGGACCAGGTTTTTCAAGAGTTTTCCTTCTCTGTTACAGATGCCGTCCGCTCCGGAACAGCCACATCTGCCACCTCCAGGATAAGCCGCTCGACTCGAGACAGACGCATCTCCCGGAGGAATTTGCTTGCTGGTTTTGGTCCGGGGTGGTATTTTATTTTCCACCTATCCTCTGGCCGAAGCCAGCGAACATTCCTCTATCCGCCACCTGAGGACCCGCCCAGTAGGAGACCAGCAACTCCCTTGGGAACCTAACCTAACCTAACCTAACCTAACCTAACCTAACCTAACCTAACCTAACCTAACCTAACCTAACCTAACCTAACCTAACCTAACCTAACCTAACCTAACCTAACCTAACCTAACCTAACCTAACCTAACCTAACCTAACCTAACCTAACCTAACCTAACCTAACCTAACCTAACCCTAACCTAACCTAACCTA
>JARQZJ010000016.1:1990000-2040420 GCA_030704895.1 Henosepilachna vigintioctopunctata | reverse complement strand
ATCTTCCGAACATTTCATTTTATATATTGATTTAGAACAAGCATCACGTTGATGAAGGAATCAAAGTTCCGGATTCTAGAAAATGACTTTTTGAATTGGAAAATCAACGATAAATTCCTTGGTTATTCATATATTTGGTAGGTATATAAATTTTCAGATAATCTATCACCTTGCAACTGTAAGAAATGATCAATTGAATTTCCATCAGATTGGCATTATGATAAATTGGCACATAGCAATTCCTTTGATATTCTTGATAATAATTAAACTCTTTAAAATGTTTGATTATTTGACACAAACACTGTGAACAAACGAATTGAAAATTTCCATAGGAAATAATTCATTGATGTTAAATCGAAAGCAAATCAGGTGAATGAAATGAAGCAAAACGAACAGAATAAAAGTCTTTTGAGATCGATACGGTAATCTATTTACGTTTGTAACACTATTGAACAAAAATTGGTAAACACACAAAAATCTGTTTTGTATCTAAGCTAATTGATACCTTCATACTTCACAAGAGCTCACTTCAATAAGTTGTTGTATTATTTGTAGCAAACCAGTTGATATTAACAAAAATTGCTTGCCTCATTGTAGCAGTAAAATGAAAATGATGGAATATTCGTAAAGTAAGTAAGTATAGTAAGTAAGTATATTTTCACAAAGTATTACATAAAAGATAATTCGCAACACCTACTAGTCAAATTAAAAATTTTACAATCACTTGAAACACGAAAAAATTGAGAACAAACAAATATAACAAAATATATAAGTCATCTCAATTCAAACAGGACGAAAAGCAACAGATAAGCACGTGTCACATCCTACCACAGACTCTTTTACTGTTTATCTATAGGAAAGGAATTCCTGTATACTGTTAAACGCACAAGTGAGCATAAAATGACTCAGGGTCCTTCCGAAACTGGTGGATGTTTTAATTTCTTGAGGTAACTTGTTATAGAATGTTATGGCCTAATAACTTGTTCCTTTTCCAGCAGCTTTTATTCTGTAATACGGAACAGGTGCTCTCTGCTTCTTGTTGCATAATGGTGAAGATCCCCATTCTCGCTAAATAACCTATTGTTCCCGTACATATACATTGCACACGAATATATATACTGTGAGTAAAAGGTGAGAATTTTATGATGCCTAAAATATTCTCTACATGATGTTCTCCTTGTAATGCCAGCAATTATTCTGAGTGCTCTTTCTGTTAGAAAAAAACTGTTTCACATCCCGGAGATTCGCCCCACGTTACGATTCCGTACGTCATGCGACTATGGAATAAAGAGTGGTAAGTAGTCAGTATCATTTCAGGTTCAATTAAGTTTTTCAATTCACCTAGCAAGAATATCACCGAGGACAGCTTTTTTATTACATTTTCAACATGTTGGCTAAATTTAAAGTTAATCTGCATTACAAGTGTTAGAAACTTAGCATGCTCAATGGAGTCAGGTGTCAACCGTAGTCCAACAGACAAAATTTTTTCCCCTCGATTCAATAATAGCCCATTTGCATCAAACCAGGTTTCCGCATCTCTTAAGGCAACTGCTGTTTTTCTATTGGCCGATTTGTGGTCGACGTTCAGGAAGGAAGTATCGTCGGCGTAATTACACAAATAATGACATCTTACATTTTCTGAAAGGTAATTTAAATACAAGATGAAGAGCACAAGGCCCAAGATGGACCCTTGTGGCACGCCCTTATTCGCACTTCCTTATCTAGATTTTTTATTATTCATTACTACATATTGTTTCCTGGTCTCTAAGTAGGACTGAAATTATTTCAATGGGGTCCCCCGTATCCCGTAATATTCCAGTTTCTCCAACAAGATGGCATCAAGGTAGGCTCAATTTTTTCTGATTAATTTAAGGCGTCGGCTATTTTTCTATCACTTCTACTAGTGCTGTGGAGGTTGATTTCTTTTTCCTATATCCGTGTTGCTATTTTGATAATATAGCTTTTTTTCTAGGATATCCTATAGTATATTTTTCAAGATGGTCCAGGAATCACCAGTGTTCTTGTATATCGGTAAATAGCATAAGGATAGAATCCAACATTTCTAATGTCTTCGAAAGTTGGAAGGAGTGTTCTGTTGAAGACTAGTAGTATTTTTTATGGTTTGATATATAATAAATATGTAAATTGAGTGACAGTTATTTTCAATTAGTTTTCGTATGAAATAATTCTTATTTCATCAGAAACTATTTTTGAGTAACAACTATTTACCAACTGACTACACCTAATTTGATTCAATTTAAAGAATTGCTTCTATTTAACATTCATTGTTCGATAAGATCTGCATATACTTACTCAATCACAATAGAGGACAAGAGAATGTTTGATACGATAAGGGATGAATAAATGGACGCTAGTGTGAATGTTCCCAGCGCTTCGTCCGAGTTAACTGAACTCTGTAAATTTGAGGAACCCCAAAACGCGGTGAAATGGAGCATGAACGCAAATCCAAGCAGAAGAACATTTTTCCAGATCCTCCATTTCTCTTTTGGTCCGTATCCGTCTTCATTTTCGTCAGTCCTAACTGGTTCAAATTCGGAATTCATAGCGGGCAGCTCTCTGAAAGGAATAAACTTTTATGGTTACATGGACCTAATTGAACGTTGTTTTTTTACATCAAACAGAATGTTGTCGACAATTTAGTCGAATGAAAAGATAAAGGAAAAAACAAATATATCTGGTATATTTTCTACGTGGTCACTAACTGTATTCCAAGAACTTTGTTTATAAATTTGAATGACACATTTAATTTGGATACCTCAGAATATTGAGAAAGAACGTTATGAAAAGGATATCATGTGTGAATGAAGATTTGCGATTATATACGATATTTGCCATTTATATTTGCACATTTCCATTTGGTTGGTGAACATGGGCTGCATATTGACTCTGAATGGTACATTGGGTACTGAAAGGTATATAGCATTCCTCTTGGAAACATAATTATGAAGCACCCAAGACAGCTATTGAAATGAAAGGACAATAATTTCATGCTTGATGTTTGGAAGTTGTGTCACATTGCATTACTATTTGGCACCTTCTACAGAAACATTTCAATTGTAACAATATTTCAATTATTTGGTCATTTCACTTAAAATGTATTACAGGAATGAACATGAGAAAATAATTGAAACAGATATTACTGAGTGTGAATTTTTGAACTGATGATTTTCAACGCATGCCTCCCGATGGATGAAAAATATCGATAATATTCAGCAAATTATGATGAAAAACTTAGACAGTGATGTTGGAGATGCGATTTCGTTGATCGATACGATAATCGTATATATAGTATACCGAGTATACGATATATACGTTTTCGTTGTTTCTATAACAAACTACTGGTAAACTTTTTGATATATCTACTGAAGATTTCTTTGCAGACATGATTGAACATTTATCTGAATCAGAATCTGAAATTATCAGCGAAAGAACTCTATTGCTTTTTGCTTTTCAAAATTAATTCTTTTTCGTACATAAAAAACAATTGGGAATTTCAATTCCTTCATGAAAAACATCAATTGTAGAATGAGCTACTAAGTATTCTTTTTTTGAAAATCAAATCTTCAAATATTCAACCTTTTTTGTCATAAAGATATACTTCCAATATGCAATCTTCCAATACTGGATAGATCGTTCGTTACTTTATGATAATGGATAGTATAATTCGAATATCAATTGGTTGCAAAAAAAATACTTGACTAATAGCCTTTCTAAACCATTGAAAAATATCTAAATCAGAACTTAAAGAAGAAAATTGTAATTCTTTCATCATCTGTCGAAGCCGCAATTTTGATTTTCCTCTTTTCATTGTTGTTTGATCTTTATAATGCTCTGAAATCCAAACGGGCAATTAAACCAGAACTGATTGATGTCAATACATTCAATAATTCGGACTTGCTGAAGATGGAACTCAGTCCGAAATATTGAAAGTTTTTGGTATGATTACAGTTATATTCGTTTTGATTATTCTTCATGATTTTGATCTGTCATACAGTGCTCGATTCAATATTTTTTCTGAGAAATTATTAATTTCATATTTTTCTGGAAAAATATTGAATTTACTTCACACAAATATATGAATGAACCTAACCCCCACAACAAAGGGTTAAGTTCTCCGTGAACGACTGGAAAAGCTACATTCTTGAAATTGATTTCTCAGGGAGATGAAAAGCTCGCGAAAAAACCTGAAACGAATGAATACAAATGGGTTTCTATTGGATCTTCACCTGATTAAATGAACGAGAAATTTATTAGGCAGATCCCTAATCGATCGGAGCTTCCATTGTTTCCTTTCACTTCATTGCATTATCTTGAATTGTTATCCGACAATAGCCGCCACTCAATTTTTCTTCTATTTTGCAAACATATTGATATATATATATATATATATATATATATATATATATATATATATATATATATATATATATATATATATATACATATATATATATATATATATATTATATTTTGGGGTGGTTCAGCATATGTAGAGAAATTTTTGTCGTCCAAAAATGAGCATTATGCACGATTTTAGGAATAGGATACTAAAACCTATTTCAGGCATAATAACATCGTGACTATATATGGCCTATAATATATCTATCGACTGCTTATATTTCTCCATAAGCATAGTCAGTACTTTGAAAAATCCAAGAACAGAAATAACACAAGACAAATTTCTCCGTTTTTATATCCAATTCACTGCGCTGCATTGAGAGAGAAGGGGGCACAATATGCGGGTATAAAACTATTCAACAGATTGCCAAAGTCGATTCAAAAGATCGAGAACAACCGACTTTTCAGGAAATCTGTTTACAGTTTAATTTTGAAATGTGAACCATATCGAATGGAAGAAATTGAATTTTTTGTAGAAAAAATGTAGTATAGGATCAAATTTCTGGGTGATTTTGTAATTGTTTTGTGGATGAATTTTGACTTTTTTATTTTCATTGTTGCTCCTTCAACATTGAAATGTGTAGCAATAATTATTGAAAATGAATATTATATCTTATATATATTAATAAATAAAAAAAATTAAAAAAAAAATAAGTAAATATATATATATATATATATATATATATATATATATATATTATTATTATTATTTCGATTGTTCCCCATGAGGAGAGCGACTAAACTTGAATTCGCAATCATTAGGAATTTTGCTTCATCTTTTTTGCCTTCCAAAAACGCTACATCCTCTCTGAATATATATATATATATATATATATATATATATATATATATATATATATATATATATATATATATATATATATATATATATATATATATATATAATAATCAAAATTGTTTGATTTAAGAAGTTCAGTTTGCGACTGATATTTATTATCGTATTGTATGTGATTTTAAAAGAATATAACACTATGATGTGCAGAGAAGAGCTGTTGTAAGGAAAAGAAAATTTGTGAAGAAGACAACATTGGTTTGTCGAAACGTTAAAAACTAAATGTAAATAAAATATAGAGTTACCAACAGTTACTAATAGACTTAATAACCCAAGAACTCCATTCAATAAAATATATATGTATATATAAGACTAACAAATAAAGGAAGAAATCATAAATTATATTTATATATATATATATATATATATATATATATATATATATATATATATATATATATATATATATATATATATAGTAAATACTGAGAGTCTTAAACGAAATATCGAAATATTTCGAATAAAACTCTCAGGGAATTCTCTCACCAAATTGAATTTTACCTAGTGAAAATTTCACCTAGGCTCCCTCTATCGGAGAAAAGACGTATAAACTCCCCCTAGCCTTGAAGGACCCTACTCATGACAACATTAGTGCGAGTGCAAGGCTCTGTAGATATTTCATTCGAACACTACAGAAAATTATCCGCAATGTGTACGAAATATCCCATGCCTAATAGCTCCAGATCACGCACACTCGGGCAAAAGTGTAGCTATTTTCAAGATTCACAGGTCATTCAAACTTAGTAAATACTGAGACTCTTAATCGAAATATCGAAATATTTCAGATAAAACTCTCAGGGAGCTGTCTATACAAATGTTGTCAACGAGAACGAATCCATCACTTTCGAGAGTGAATATTAAGAGCGTTTTGCCCGCCTGGGCGTGATCTGGAGTTATTAGGCATGGGATTATTCGTACGCATTGCGGACAATTTTCTGTAGTGTTCGAATGAAATATCTACAAGCCTTGCACTCGTGAAACTGTTGTCATGAGTAGGAATCTTGAACGCTAGAGGGAGTATCTACTAGAATTTTACCAAATTTTCACTAGGTAAAATTCCCCTCAATTTGGTATAGGACCTATATCCGTTTTGAATGTCATCGATTCTTGATTGATAGATTGAATATGGACTGATGATTAATAATAATGATGAAACAATTCATTCATTCTATTATCATTCAGCAAGATCAATGAATTTTTCGAAACGCTCTTAATATTTACTCTCTATGAAAGTGATGGGTTCGTTCTCGTTGACAACATTTGTGTAGACAGCTCCCTGAGAGTTTTATTTGAAATATTTCGATATTTCGATTCAGAGTCTCAGTATTTACTAGTATAGAATGATCTGTGAATCTTGAAACTATATATATATATATATATATATATATATATATATATATAAGAAAATGAACACTAGAACATTAAAAAAACTATATTATTAAACTCGTCAGTCGCACCAATCTTTCATTTCAACCAAGGTTGAAATCGTTGCCTCACTTCGATGGACGTGGTGCGACTGACGAGTTCCTTGCAGAACGAAACATATATGTCTCGCACTTCCATCAGGTGTGGCATCGATTTCAATATTTCTCTAACATTTATCCCTTGAAGGATAATGGAGACATCACATCGTACACGTTCACATATCTAGCTCTGCTATAACATTCTCTTGATTAATTTCAATTTTTCAAATGAATGTTCTAGTGTTCATTTTCTTAAATATTTCATTCAGTGCCATAAGCACAAAAAATTTCATTTCCTTATTTATATATATATATATATATATATATATATATATATATATATATATATATATATATATATATATATATATATATATATATATATATATATATATATATATATATATATATATATATATATATATATATTATATATATATATATATATATATATATATATATATATATATATATATATATAACATTAATCAGAAGGAATATTGCCTGGTAATTTAAATGTAATTGTTTGGGTTATAGGCAAATGAAAGGCCACTATGAATAGGTTTTATTCAATTTGGATGCCTGGTCTATATTTCGATTATGATTACAATCTTCATCAGGACTCTGAAAAACATTTACATACAATTATACTTGTAAAAAATTGTGTTTAACAACTTACGGCAAACTGAGAATAAAAGGTATGGCCAACAACCATCCAACAGGAATATGTTATTTAAAAATAAATAATAATAATAATAAATAATAAGCTTATAACACTTTCATAGCTTTCATTTTTTATAACCCAAACAATTACATTTATATATATATATATATATATATATATATATATATATATATATATATATATATATATATATATTTACCAAAGATTCACAAATCTTTTATAGTCAATTAATACTTATATATTCCATCAAAAAATCACTTGATTTTCTTGAAAACGCCAACACCTGACCTGAGCGATACATCTTCAATTTTTAATGCCTATAGCTCATATATCTCTTGCCCATTGGGTACCTGAAAGATGTTCAAACCTAATGATTATTTCTATCAAACTTTTTTAACTTCTTGATTTGAATTGAAAGATTTTTTCAATATCAACAGTCTGACCTTCAGGTCAATATCAGTTTCAGGAAACCTTTGGTTTATGATCGGAAATATTACGCTCGAATAAATCACCTTTTCAGAATTTTGTAATTCAGAATTCAGAGAAGATTGAAATCACACATTCACTAAAATTCAAATTTGGGAGAAAGTACAACTCTTAAAGATGAATCACCAACCCGAAACATATGATGAGTGTATTAGATTTTATTATTACGGAATTCAGCCCAATTAAAACAGTCTAAAAAATGTGATGAAAGATAATCTAAAATTTAGAATTTGGTATTTCATTGAATCGTATACACTCGAGAATTTATTGGTGTCTAAATATGAAATAACACTCACTCTCTATAGATAACAGATCAATTTTTTCACCGATTCACCTAGTAACTTCACACATAACCTTCAACACACTCCACAGAAGGATAAATGAAAATGCCAAATATTTCAAATGTCTTCAGAACTCCACTCGATCAAATTTCAAGTTCGTGTAATTCCGTCTCAGAAGTTAGACCAATCAAACAACTCCCACGAATACGAACGAGAAGATATTCATTAATATTCTGAATTAATGGTTTATATGGAAATAATGAGTTCTTGCTTAAAATAGAGTTGCTTCGTCTACATATGATGTGAAACGAGGCAGGCGTTAAGGTATTCATGAATTCAAATCGAATTGGCATAACTCGACTGACTAGTTGAGCAATAGGTGCTCAAACGATGCTGCATTCACAATCGGATGAGTAGGAAATAATTCATGATGACAGAAAATATATTCAGAATATATGGATAACTTAAAGCTTAAGATTACGTGACAAATGTTGGTAAAATGAACTATCGTATATAACGAAATAATTCCTTAAATAACATTGAGAAGTTTTGAGGATATAAGTTCTTGATGTATATAGTAGTTTGTTCTGAAGAATAACGCTTCACGATTTATATGGTTATAAGAAGTTGTTGAATAAAACACTAAGATTCCACGAATTTCTTCAGTAGTTCATGGGATTTGAATCCAATTTGATTCAGAAGAGACACTCAATATGCAACAGAATTTCCAATATTTCGCCATATACGAAGCTCTCAACAAAATGTCGAAAGAGGGCAGAAATTATGTTCTGAATCAAAACCGTTTTCAGTTTAGAATTTATATTTCGAAATTTCAAATATTCCCTAGGCCAGGAGGATCAGGTCTACGCGATTAGAGTGATTATCTTCGAGAAAAGTGGAAGTTCCAGAAGTAAGCCGAAATATGTCTCAGCGTTGAGGAAAAAAAAGGAAAAATGAATAATAATCGAAAATAAAACTAAAATCACTATTTGAATAATCTCATATACATATGGCTGAATAGTGTTTCTTTTTCCCATACAAACGTTTTCTAACTAAAATATGTTTGATGATTGATGAGGACGACACTTGGAGAAAATTAATATCCATAATAAAACAATATTAAAAAATTTCTCATAGTTCCAATACAAATACGCATGACTACATTTTGAAATACAACTTCTTTATCAAATGCTGGATTAATAATAATCAGTATTAATCGAACATTTGACAAAGAAGTAGTACTTCGAAACGTCGTCTTGCGTATTGCTATTTAAATTATGAGAAAATTTCAAACATTTTTTCATTATAAAGCGTTTACTATTGACAGGAAAACAATTCAAAAATTTATGTATAAAATTAGAAGATTTAAGAGTACTCAATTAATAATATAAGTAGGAAATAATCATTAATTCTCAACAAAGGGATGTTGTAAAACTGGATATCTTATCACACATCACAGTTAGTTCGGAGCTATCACGATTTATATTGAAACTTCAATTTAATATAAAATTTTGGTAAGTTTGAATAGACTTAGATAGAGGTTTCTAACATAGCACCTGGTATATTTGCTTATAGAGAAAAATACATAGTTTTATTCAATTTACAGTTGAAATTTTTTTTTTAAAATGATAGCTATTAAATGTACAAACTTAAGTCGCAGAACTTGCAATTTAGCAAGTTAAAGATTTAAAGGAGCAAGTCAAACTGATGATTGTGGAGCTCGGAATGAAGTTGAACGGAATCGATGGAATTGAAATTAACAATATGAAAAGTTTGCGTTTAACTCCTATCGACCTAAATTCAATTATAATGCTGAAAAATATTACATTTCACATAAAATCGTTGATATTAGACCAATGGACGTTGTGTGTCAATATTGCAAGGCAAAGTTTAATTGTTATTGATAAAGAAATACTACCAATGATGCTACAAAATATTTTACGAAGAGTATATTCAAATAGACGCTATTGGTACAGCCACCAGAGCCACTTCATTCATAGTTTCCGGGAATGGACTAAATTCTCAACATTATTTATTTGACTTATATCCAGCAAATATCTCATATAATTAATGATGATATATATGGGATATGTACTTGATACAAAATTAGGAACATGCTGCTCAACAATAAAACGGCCAGGTTAATAACCTCCAATACATCAAACGTGTCGATATGGGAATTTTTTGATAATTCGACTGATTTGAAATAACAGGAAGTATTGCAGTGCATTCGTTAGTGAGTATTTCCCTTGTTCCTTACGGGATGAATATGAAAGCAAGATAGTGTAGCACAAACAGTAGAATATGTCCTTCGGCTTTCTGAAAAATATTCAGATGAAAATGAATGGGCGTACAAAGTTCGCCAGGTCAGCTAGTATAAGATGAAATTAAAAAACTAGAAATTTCGACTTATACTTTTATTGACAACATAGCATGACGCGTTTCGTCATTACAAACGACTTCTTCAGGGGAACTTTAGGTTTCTGTGAGTCTGGATTTACTCAAGAAATTCCATTCTAAAAATTTCAGGCAATAAAATTTCATTTCAGAACAGAATATATTGAGTGAAACCCGGACTCACAGAAACCTAGAGTTCCCTTGTTATTTATAGCTGTTTTGACAAATTCTTTGTTAGTCAGTATTCGAGTAGCATCTGAAGATGTCGTTTGTAATGATAAAACCCGTCGTGCTATGTGTTCAATAAACGTGTGAATCAAAAGTTCAAGTTTTTGAATTTTATCTTGTATTCAATCATAAAAGACAACACAACAATAAATTTTCATTATTATGAAAATTCACGATTGCATACAACTCTCTGTATTTCAACAACCTACAAAACACATAGCTCCTATTACACCCACAAAAAAATTGAGAAACACTAGTACTGGCGGCAATAATCGTTGATAAAACACTAGTGAGAAACAAAAAAACTGAATTTACATGATGAGCTTCCAAGTTGCTCTTATAACTTGGATGTAACACGATAGAACGCAGATTAATGCAGATTGAGGTGAATTATTATCGGAATTATCTTGAATTATAGGAGTATTTTGAAGAGATACATGAACAGATTGTGATCAATTTCTCTTGAATATTACTCAAGAAAAAATTTGACAGAGTTTGAGGGAAATTCGAGGAAGGGTTTGAATTTAAGGCCATTTACCTTCCTTCATTATAGCATCATGATTTCAACTCAAGTGGGGTGCTGAAAATTGCATGCTTTCATGAGTACAATTGAATTCATTACCAAAATTAGATTGATGAGTACAAGTACATTAAGCTCTAATAAATAAACATTGAAAATGCCAAAAGTATGAGATTACAGATTTACTCCGAGAGTAAAATTTGAATTCGAATTCTCTTAAAGTCAAACTGGAAAATAAGGTAAGTTATCGAGGTACAAGTAAGGAGGTTATAAAATCTCAGATGTGATTGTTACTCAAAAGAATGTTCACAAACGTTGTGCAAAAATGTTCAATTAAATCAATAAATGATGGCACGAAATAGCATTAAACTGGTCAGAAATGCAAAGATTGACCTTATTTTCTGGAATTATTCTACCACTATCCTATATACAAAAATTTATTCTTCAATTCAAATACACGAGAATTCTTTTTTTATTTTCCCAATTGAGTCTTCTTGAAAGAAGACTCAATACTGGGAAAATAAAACACTCAATAATAATCTCAGGTGATATGAATCGAAGACATGATTAAATGGACCATAGCAATGATAATCAGTTCTGGAGGAGAGCTCTCCGCAAATTGTATAGTACAATGATGATATTCATATTTCAGTAGTTGACCTCCAGTATTTTAATGACTGCAGCGAAGAATATTCGGACACCACATTTCAATCATCCTTCATTTCAATTCATATACCATCATCGGATCATATTCATTTCATAACCACTTCAAGAAATCATTTGAAAATAATTGTCCTTATCCCGCAATAATAACGAACATTTTCGGATCAATAAATCTATTTATGATTGATTAGCAAGTAACCTTCACTTGAATCAACAAAGAGAATAATACCCCTTTTCAAATTGAAATGTTACTTCATTATTATGTGGTTATTTAATGAGATACATCAATTATAAACAAAGTGTTAATCAACTGTTATGATTCCACTTCAGAAAATGTTTATTTCTCATTAAAAACATAATCAAATTCCAAGAATGAAATGAAGTGGAATGAAATTTTTCATGCTCAACATGTGTTTCGGAAATAATTCGATTCTTCCGATGGATGAGTAGTTTAGCAAAGAGTATGACAGCTCATTGTATTAATATTATTCCATTAATTTCTTTTAATGCTCAACACTCACCGATCTTTTCAGAACTTTTCACCTACATTTAACACTGTCACTAACAATATGAAAAATATGAACCATTTGAATGCGTCTAGGTGAATTGTTCTCAAGGTAATCCTCATGTCGAAGTATATATCACGAAGTACGTTATTCTTGGTGATTGGGAATACCATTAACTCCAAGATAATATACAGGGACACCATATGTGACGGAATTGTGTGAATATAAAGCTAGGTTGAATGTATCTTATTGAGAAATAGAATGCAGAACTCTAATCTGTAAACACTGTCTAATGAAGTATCGATATTCTTTGTAAAACAACTCAATAATTCTGTGAAATTTCAAAGGAATATTTCATTTTCATTTCAACATTCACAACAAACAAAATATCGTTTCTTTTACTTTCCATTTGCGTTGATGTCTTTCATTCTCACTATTCGCCTTCAAGATTGACATATTTTGAAGTCAGGTCAATACTAATACAACAATTTGGTATTTAGTTTCATTTAAAATCAACACACACTATACTAAACTGACAAAAATTTCGTCGAAACACCTTAAATAAAACTCTGTAGGTAGGTATATTTGAATTGAAATCATTGAAGCTCAATATCAATGAAAGAAGCTCATAATATTAACTCAAGATAGAAGAGCTTCATGATATGAAGCTCAATACCAGATCGGACTTGTAACCGAAAAACCTCGAGTTCGAATTCAGGAAAGAATAATTCGGCAGGAAAAGTATGGTGCATAAAGTCCAGACCGATCAAATTTCGCAAAAACTGGTTCTTCTAAGAAACAGGCGGAAACTTTTCAGGAGCACTTCGAGCACTTTTCAGGAGCACCCATATTCAAGTCTTGTTATCGTTTACTGATCATATCATTCTGTGTGTAGGTTTTCAACAGCATTTCAATTATCCATTGACGTGCATAGCAAAAAACAATTACTGTTTGAATGAATTAAACTACAATCGTAATTTAATTCATTCAGTGTGTGTTATATGGGTATATAAATAAGAAAAATCATCTCATTTCTTTATTTTACGGGTTTTTATTGGGAAACTGTCTTGGATCATTACTAAAAGACCACACTTGTAGTCCTTATGTGACAAGTATTGCTGAACAGAAAGTAATCAGTGAACATCAATCCGGCCAAAGAATCATTTGCTTGATCGGCCCTCAGAAAAATTTCTCCGATTTATTGGATTCAGCTGCTGAAATCACATTCAGAGCTTTTCATGCCAAACAACATATGTAACTCATACCTCGATAATGATTTCATAAGTTTCTGTCCTTCGTTTTTTATCGAAAGTCCTATTCATTAATGAATTAAACACATTTCGAAAAATATCGAAAATATTTCTCATATTGTCCGATCTACGATATCTTCTCGGTATACAGTACTTGCATAACGCGGATGAAAACTTGAAAAATATTACTGGCATGTAATATTGATTTTGAAATAACGCTCAATGTGTATTGAATAGATATTGTTTTGTTCGATTATTGGTTTTTGACTATCTAATAAAAGTATACGTACTTATAGCGAATGTCGTTTCCAACAATATATAAACATAGGCGTTTATATATATATATATATATATATATATATATATATATATATATATATATATATATATATATATATATTATATTTGACATTTATCTGATTCGTGAACCTTTTTACCTATATTGTAAAAATTCGAGTCTTGGTTTTTTTGGTTCAATTGAAACAAAATGATATTAGTTTATTTACAAATTACGTTTCGGTTAATTTTTAACCTTTATCAAACTGGTATATATGTCATATGCTCGCACAATATAAACACATCGGAACAACAGTTCAAAGGTGACAAACAAACAACTATATTGACAATTATACTTAAATATTTAAAATTTTTCTAGAAAACAATTCTCGTTCATCTCTTCAGGCGTATTACAAATATATGACTGTGTCATATATTTCTATTTATTTTGTCACAAACAAAATGATATTAATATCATTTTGTTTCAATTGAACCAAAAAACCCGAGATTCGAATTTTTACTATATATATATATATATATATATATATATATATATATATATATATATATATATATATATATATATATATATATATTTTTTTTTTTTTTTTAATCTATTCTAACAGAATTCAAGTCTACCTATGGGTTCTCCCCAAGCCCGTTATTAGCGGACATATTCATGGACAACATGGAAACCACAATTTTAGAATCGGAGATGTCAAAAAAACATATAATTTTTTGGTACCGCTATGTGGATGACATCTTAGTTGGGTTTAGTGGAACAGACCGACATATCAGTTCGTACCTGACATATCTAAATTCATTACATGAGAAGATCAAATTCACGGTGGAGAAGGAACAGAACAATTCGTTGAATTTTCTTGACCTTACAATTTCCAAACAGCAAGATAAATTTTCGTACAAAATATTCAGGAAACCTACCTTCTCTGACCCCATCATAAATTTCAATTCATTCAGTCCAATAAGTCACCGAATGGCAGATCTCAATTCAATGATCCATAGGGCTTTTTCGATTCCTTTATCTAAACAAGACCTCAGGGAAGAACTTAATGTGATTCGTACGATAGGTAGGAACAATCAGTTCCCACTGAAAATAATCGATACACTAACTATAAAGAAAGAGAAACGCTTCATCAATAGACTTTTATATAGGCCGCACTACATCAATAGTAATAATGATAGAAATGAATTAAGATATGTGAGCATCCCTTATACACACGTTCCCTCTTCAAAAATCATTAAGTTCTTCAAAAATAATAATTTAAATATAGCATTTTCAAGTCACAGTAGATTGGATAGAATGATCTTTAATAACAAATTGTCCGAATCCGAGCCAATGAAGAAGTCTGGAATTTATAGGTTAGACTGTGAAGAATGTAAGTCGTCATATGTTGGCCAGACCGGAAGATGTTTTGAAACTAGGCTAAAAGAACACGTAAAAAAGGACAATCTGCTTTTCGGGAACATCTAGAGTCGACAGGACATAAGATCTCAAGTTGTTTCAAACCTAAGATACTTCATTACTGTGAAAAAGGGATTAAAATGAACTACCTGGAAGCCATGGAAATAAATAAACTTCAAAAATCCGATAAGTACGATCTTCTTAATGACCAGTTAGACCTAAACCATTCCCCGCTGTTAAATCTCTGATAGTTTGGAAACCCCCACCTCTATTCTAGGTGGTCCGAACCGGTTTGCAAAATATTTATAGGTTGTCTTTGTAATATGTATTCATTCTTGATAATGCTGTAAAAGGCGAAACTAGTCGAATAAAGAATTGTTCAGTCAGTGATTTTTAGACAAGTTTATTATTACCTCTCATTTAATTATGAACTATCACAGAGTAGATTCATCGTCCATTGAATTCTGATTTAATTTTGAAATAAATTGAAATCAGGAATTTACAATTAGAAATAATGCATATTGATATTACGTCAATTCTAATTAAATCAGAAATTTAGGTATTATTCATCATAAGGGACTAACCACCCGAAACATATGGTATAGTTGATAGTGTTTCAATTTCAATTTAATATTAATATACTGCAACTCAACGACTGGATCAACTTGAGTGAATTTTTGTATATGCATTCATTCGTTTATCCTAATAGCTTGGAATGACATGGCAGAACAACGTCTGTCGCTCTCATATAATATAATGACTTAATATAATATAATTCTTTCAGTTGAGATACATTACTATCAGTTCCCAGATTTCATCTTTCACGCCTGCGTGCCCCTGAATTAGTACACTAATGCCGTACTTCCGTAGGTGTCAAATTGTTTCTTTTTATCCCTTTCTTATCAGGACTATCTCTATAGAATTCTGATATATCGAGCTCTGACTCATTTTTGGAAATTCCGGGAGCGATATTTCTAACAAGAACTGAAATGTAGCACAAAATCCAAACATAAGATAAATTCTGTTTCTACAATCTATAATTTCAACAAATTTCATATATAACTATGACTTTATTCTTATACGTAATCAGATCTCTTGAAATGCTTTCAGTTACCGCTATTTGTATGAAAAAACTAAACCTACCAACTCAAAGTACTCAATCAACAGCTAAGACCATAGGTTCAATTTATATTTCGACTACGTACCCAGAAGTTGAACCCAACATGACGAGACCGGGCATATACTCTTATAGACTGCATTGTTCATGAAATGACTCGTATATCTCCCTTTATAACGTTGAATATTATACGAATATAGGAACCTACACAAATTGATAACTACTGGATTAAGCCGGTGACTGCATAATCGAGCCCGAAATTCTTGTTGCAGACGTTCTCATATGGAACCAAGCGATATTTGATGATCTTTTGTGATACAAACAATTCAGGTTTCGGGAAACCTGATATTAAATCGTGTGTGTTTATGTCAAAAGGATTTAGTTCGCACATTTTATGCTTAGTGTGAGATATTGCATCATACCTCTTAGCTCATTCAGATGTTATTAATTTCGATTCGGTAAATAAGTGAATGTAAGGTTTCCATTAATAAGGTCACGTATAATAATCGATTGTTCATTCAAAAAATGCATTCAGAATAACGACGTGTTCTAGATATGTATATATAGTAACAAACGAATGATTTGAACAGAAAATTTAACGGTGAAAGTTTTATCATTGACTTAACAAATATTTTCGTCAGTTTCTCTCATCAAAACAGTTCGCTGAAACACTCTTTCTGAACAGCATGAAATTCATCTTTCATTAGATGCGCAATTTAAAAATATGACTTATATGGTATGAACACAAATTTCAAGAATCTTAGCTACGGTAGATGGCGGTTTAGTTCGTTCTTTCCACTTGTCGTAATTAATTTCGACATATTCAAATTCACTAGCAATATTTTTTAGAAACAATTTCTAGATGAAGTTCACCAGAATTATAAAAAATAACAATTATACATTCTGAACTGAACGATACATTATGTTCTAATTGGAAATATTCCCGATAGTTGAAAATATGATATTTGTCAGAGTGAATGCGTCATTCAAAGGGAATTCGAGGTATATTATTCAACCTCAAATGTCCAAGTATCATCCCCCTCATTCCAGACGTACTTGAAAGATGAAGGATTATTAATTATACTCTAATCATTAGCTTATTATCTACAGAGAGTTATTACAGAAGAGTTGTTGAGATAATACAAGTATTATTTTATATTTAGTTCTGTATTATTCATTTTCCGCAGAAGAAGTATAATATGAAGAAATGAGAAGTATAAGAAGTATAATATGTTTAATCCCTTTTCATTATATAAGTAGTAATATTGTGTCCTCAGATATTTTGATCAACTATTTCAGATCGTCATTCAAACTTGAGCAGCAAGAAACTCTTACGACCAAACACTTCTTTATAGATAAATAGATGGTTATTAGCACAAAAATATCCACCACACTCACTGATTTTTTTCGGATGTTGTATGAATACATTTTTATTGCTATTTACTCTCAATACTCAGAATAATATATGTCCTCTACGTGAATTTCGAAATTGTTGTGATTTAGGCAGTTTGAATTTACCAAATTAATTCAGACAAGCTGGAACTGATCTGTGAAGTTTATAATTCTCAATGAATAGCAATATTCTCCATTATTTCTATATTCCAATGACTTCAGACACATTTCGATAGAAATATCTGCTTAAAAGGAAGCTGCGTTATGTATGATCCATATAAAGATTTTCATGATCTATACATTTCAAATTGCACAATTTGAGGAGGAGAAGAGATCTGCTATTTGTGACAGATATCCCATATTTTTTAAATAGGTATATATATATATATATATATATATATATATATATATATATATATATATATATATATATATATATATATATATATATATATATTGTAGATTTAAACATAACACATATTAGCAAAGAGGAATGCTTTGAGGCCATTGAAAGTTTAGATATCAACAAGGGCCCTGGACCGGATGGTAGACCACCAATATTTTTGAAAAACTGCATTTCATCCATCGTTCAACCGCTCCATGTGATCTTCAATAAATGCTTAATTGAGGGGAAGTTCCCCTCAAGATGGAAGGTTACACAGATTGTTCGGTGCAAAAGTCAGGCGAAGAAAGATATGTGAAAAATTATAGACCTATTTCACTATTATGCCATATGTGTAAAGTGGTTGAGTCTATAATCACCATAAATCTGTTTTTTCAAAGTAAAAACCATGTAACTCCATGTCAATATGGATTTTTTTCTGGTCGGTCTGTTGTGTCAGATTTGCTGCCTTTAGTACAGCGGATATTGAGGAATTTCGAGGAAGGAACATCTGTATGTGTAGTATACACTGACTTCTCCAAGGCTTTTTATAGGGTCCACCATCCAACACAAATGACAAAACTGGAAAATTTCGGGGTGCATGGAAATTTCCTGGGTCTTCTCGTTTCGTTTTCAAACGACCGAAGACGTAACACAGGGTTCACATCTTGGTCCACTTCTTTTTCTTATGTTTTTACATGATATTGGCGAAAGTTTTAGATATACCGATATAGATCTTCATGCGGATGATCTCAAAATATCGAAGCAGATAAAATCCTTCAACGATTATTCTCTTTTACAGTCCGATATCAATGCATTCTCTCACTACTGCAACCTCAATAAGTTGTAGCTAAACTTAAACAAATGCCATCATATTCTTTTCTCCAGAAGTAGAAATCCTATATCTTCCAATTTGACATTGTCAGGGCAATGTTTGACTGAAGTCTGTTTAGTGAGTGATTTGGGTGTTAGGCTTGATAAAAAAGTAACCGTTAAATACATATTCAAGGAATCGTCCAACCGGCTCGCAGAAATCTAGGTTTCATATTACGGATGAGTAAGCTTTTTGGTCGACTTGAGTCTGTTATTGTCTTGTATAATTCTATTGTGAGATCCAAGTGAAAGTACACGTCGGTCGCCTAGATTCCAAATTATAGAAAATACACAAATAGATTACAAAAAGTTCAACGGAAGTTCATATATGCTCTTAATTTCCGTTTCAACAGGTACCGTCTTGAATTCTCATATGAGAGTAACTTGAAATTTTAAATGATAAAAAAACTCAAACGTATATATTAGGAAGATAGGGAGAGATATCTCTTCCAGGCAACGCCCAGCCAATCCACAAGCTCCTCATCAAATCGATCGTGAGAGCGCTCACTTCGTATTACCCTGTCTCTGGGCTCCCAATCACCAACTACCCAACCCAGTGACCAACGCTCATCTCTTGTTTGGTGTAGATGGCCTGCCCATTTTCACTTTTTCACACACTCTATGACATCCTTCACCTTGTTTGACCTCTTATGCAGTTGCAGCGTATTCTATCTCGAATGGTTAGGCCCATCATGTATCTTTCTATACTCCGCTGGGTCGCTCGAAGCTTCTGCATGAGAGCAAACTTCAGGGTCCAAGTTTCGCTGGCGTATATCATTGCTGGTATTCTGATTTGAAGATGTGTTTCAGTCGGCCAACCGTACTCCAAGCTGTTCTGGTTCTTTGCATGATCTCCGGTGTGATATCCGCGTTATCCGTGGAAATGTATCCCAGATATGTGTAGGACGCTGTTATTTCTAATGGAGATCCATCCACCTCAATTTGCTTTCTGGTACAGAAAGCGTTCAGCATCATCTTTGTTTTTGCGGTGTTTATTTTCAGACCTATTTCCTTGGTCGCGATGTTCAGCCCATTCATACCTTATTGAAGATCGGTAGCATCGTGAGAGAACGAGACTATATCGTCAGCGAACCTCAAGTGTCTAAGGTAACGACCATTTATATGGATTCCTTTCTCGCTCCAGTCCAGCTTCTGGAACATGCACTCCAAAGCAGCTGAGAACAGTTTTGAGGAACACGGGTCTCCATGTTTGACGCCTCTCATTATTGGCAAATTTTCCGCGTATTCGTCTATTTTGATGGTTGCTGTGGCTTGTTCGTATGTATTCTGTAGATAGTATTCCCATTCTAAGTAATAAGGTGGTTGCAGCTAGAGTTCTGAGCATGTGAAATGCCTTCTTATAGTCAATAAATTCCATATTCAGAGAAATTGCAATTCGTTGCATCTTTTTGGGTCTCCTAACTTGATAACGTCTACTGTGAGATCGTCCTAACCTGAAGAGGTGCCCGATTTCAAGGATTCAAGCTTTCTCCTCTCCAGCTTAACATTGAAGCAGACCGCACATCTTACTATGCGGTGATCACTTTTTGCGTCAAACTGGCTCAGCACACCACAATCGCGAAGGCTCCGTGTTCTGTTAAGAAGTATGTAGTTAAGTTCCTTTTTGATCTTGTTCATTTCCGGGATGGCTTTTTCTGAACCATGCTATTCGCCACAACAAGAGAACAAGCCTTCGCAAACTCCATCATTCTGCTTCCTCGATCATTTCGCATGCCATATCCGAAACCTCCAACCGATCGTTTTCCGGGTTGTTTTTCAACAAATTTGAGCATTTCATTGGCCTATAAACATTTTGAAGCATGCGGTGCTGCTTCTATAAAGATCTTCTACCTCTTCGTAGAACAACTCGACCTGATCGTCAGTGTAGGAACCCGTTGAGGCATAGACCTGAAGAATCATGAGCTTGTATCACCGTGATATGGTCATCTCGATTTTGAAGACTCTATCTGAGGTGCTCTCGTAGCTGGTGATAAGATGTTTCATTCGTCGATTCACAATGAAACCTGTACCACGTGTTTTTCCAGTATCAGTTCTTTGGTAGTAGAACATGTGGTCACTCCTCAACTCGATCAGACCTTCGCTCTTTCTTCTCACCTTAGAGAGACTAGTGATATCCCATTTGATGTTACTACATTCGTACTCCAACTCTAGAAATTTTGCTTCGCTTGAAAGCGTTCAACAGTTGTACGTGCAGATGTGGAGTTGTGTGTGTTCCCCTTTTTCGTACGCGGACAGAATTAGAAATTAAGTTTTTATGTCCCCAAGAATCCATGAGGCAATCCATGAATCCATATAACTAATATATATTTACATATATATATATATATATATATATATATATATATATATATATATATATATATATATATATATATATATATATATATATATATATATATATATATATATATGACAAAAAACACAATTAATCTCCAAACTCTCCGGGTTTGAAGATTTGATCGACGTATCGCCAATGTGGCGACTATTTATCCTTTACGGAATCTTCAACCGACTTAGTATAGCCCGCAACTCAATTGGAAGCAGCCGTTGGCACGTGTTTCGAGCTTATTGGCTCTCCTCAGAACGGCGTAGCCAAGTTCAAGGTGTACGAACCTGGAGATGGAATCAACAACGAAAGAACAGACCTGCAAAGGAAGTCTCCACTGCCAGGCTTCCACGTGAACTCTCCGGGTTTGGAGATTTGGTCTACGTATCGCTAATGTGACGACTTTTAAGGAATGAAGAATTTACTTGCGGTGAAAAGTATAAATGACAAAAAACACAATTATCGGTATAGCCCGCAACTCAATTGGAAGCAGCCATTGACACGTGCCGTTCTGAGGAGAGCCAATAAGCTCGAAACACGTGTCAACGGCTGCTTCCAATTGAGTTCCGGGCTATACCGATAATTGTGTTTTTTGTCATTTATACTTTTCACCGCAAGTAAATTCTTCATTAATTAACGACAATATAAACAATAAAATAGACAAAAAGTTATCCCGGAAAGACGAATATGAATTGATGCGATAGTCAGAAAAGTAATGAAGATAGGGTAATAGAAGGAAGTGCAATAATTGAAAGATTACCGAAATATTCAAGCGGCTGTCCATTGTATTTATTACATGATGAAGGTAATAAGTACCAAAAAAAATATCGAGAATTTAATAATCGAAGATTTTTTCCAATTCCGCTGCTATTCAGTTCTAAACTAATTGCCGCCTCGTGTTGCAAATTATACTCGATGCTGCATTAAATTATAATTATTTATAATTATTCACATCCTGAACAATTTTATATATTTCTATGAAATTTTTCATATTCGTTTATATTCTGGCACGTAGGGTAGATTCACCTGATGGGGATGATGATTTTTGAGCATATTTCAGATCTGAAAATATATCTTTTGTATTTATATGTAAGAACAGAAAACGCTGACATTTTTTTCGAGACGGTTATAATGGTATCAACATGGACTATATTTGTTGATCAATGTATCGCCGAAGACTCTCCAACAATAAATATTTGATTGAATGAATAATATCAATACGATCAGCTAGATATAGAAGTATTCGCAATTTATTGAAGGGAAAATTCAAACACTGAAAAACTTCGATGAAAATCGCTATAGGTGAGTATGAGTAATAAATATAGATAGATAGATATAAAGATGTAAATATATATATATATATATATATAATATATATAATAGATAGATATAATATATGTGAATTTATATATAAACATAACAATAACAGTCTATGTTCAGTGTTAAAAGCTTTATATTTGGTGACGTTTTGATCACAACTTTGGGAAAACTCAATAAATTTAAAATTGTTTAAATTTGTGGATGAAACGAAACGTCAACAAAATTAAACTTTTAACATTGAAAATAGCCTGTTATTCCTGAAAATATTGACATATATATGTATATATATTGAGAAGCGGTCTGTGACAAAAAATTATTTCCTCCTCTTAAAGGTATATAGAGATGATAGAGTTTTTTGTAACAGACCACTTCCCGATAGTCCACAGAATTCATTATATATATATATATATATATATATATATATATATATATATATATATATATATATATATATATATATATATATATATATATATATATATATATATATATATATATATATATATATATATATATATATATATATATATATATATATATATATATATATATATATATATATATATATATATATATATATATATATATATATATATATATATATATATATATATATATATATATATATATATATATATATATATATATATATATATATATATATATATATATATATATATATATATATATATATATATATATATATATGTATATATATATATCAATATTTTTAGGAATAACAGGCTATTTTCAATGTTAAAAGCTCAATTTTTGTGTACGCATTTCACGATGGAATTATTCATTTCTTTTTTCTAGAATTTCTTGAGTTACTCATTCGTTTATTTGAATGGAATTTGTGTACAATACACGTATTTTTCCAATTTTACACAGAGTATCCCTTTGTACATATTTACTCATATTATTGCCCAGGTCTCAAAGATATCTGAAACTGATGATTCTTCGTGAATCAATTCAAATGTTCGAAAATTCTCGACTAATTATAAATTTGAAAAAATCATGCTCCAAGAAAAAATCCTCATTATACTGTTTTCAGACAAACTTATTTTAGAAATGAATTTCAAGTTAATGAATTTCAATGGATTTTCAAGTTGGATTCATGGAATTTTCCAGAGGGAATTTGAGAAATTAATTATTGAAATCATTATTTCGGAATTAATGTAGTTTCATCGAGACGAAACAAGCACTCCAAAGTTTGTAAACTGTTATGCATATCTACGTAGAAAATTGGTTAGAACTTTTAATTCGAATCAATTGTTGGGTAAACTGTAAGTGCTCCTTCATCAAGAGGAATTTCTAAATTTTATATCATCGTTTGGCAACAAACTTCACTGCTTTTGAACATTCAAATGAAAATTTGGATATTATAAAACACTGAGAATTCAACACGATGCGAAAACATGGACAATTTGAATACGTTCTACTGTACAAAGTGAGCTCAAAATGACATACCTGAAACAAACGTGTTCACATTTGATTTTTTCATTGGAATTTTTGTTTTCGACTTTTTGAAACATGAAGTTTTACGAAATTAATGAAAATAAATGTCTGATTTCGAATGTCGAGATTTCGTTTAAGTATAAACGGTAATCCTGATAAGTGGATTGCTCTTAACTTTATTGTTCTCAAAATTTCAGAATAAGTAATCCATAAAATTGCAATTTCTCATGATTATATACATGTGAATGCTTGAACACTTACTGACTATCAAACTGGGCATTTTCAACACCATATTTTTGAACCATTCTGTTGTTCTTGCTTTCCTATCACACATTTAATCAATCACTCGTCATGCAGAAGTTCTGTCACAGCACCTGTTTTCGTCTAGCAAAAATATCAATCTAACTCATAGATTTAATTCATAAGTTCAACAAATTTCCCAACTCTACTACTCGCCTAACCTGTATTCGACACTACGAATGGGTCTTCGGATTGCGGTCTCACTTTCAATGTAGTTAATTGAGTGCGGTTGTGTGAGGATTCAACACTCATCAACTGAAGCTATGAGATTAACGTTTATTATTTTATTACATAACAATTATGTTAGCAAAGTGGAAAATCTTTTGATTTATAACGAGACAAAGCAGAATGTGAGCAAGGTTAAATAATACAAATTGGTCTACAATTTGAAATTTTAATAGCTTAATAATGCGGAACAGAATCTGCTAAAATTTTAGGCGGAAACAAATTACCTATTCACATTATCAGTACACCAGTGATGACAAGAATATTATATTGTAAATGGTTTTCAATATATTCAGTGAAACTTAGATCAAGTGTGTTATGTTTAATTTATTGTTTTTATTCATTAGGTATTCTGAAAATATAGTAAGCGCTTCGTTACAACAAAATATATTGGCGAAACGGTTCTGAATATTTCTGCTACATACAAAGTTTTTTACATAAACAGATTTTTGAGTTTTTTCAGTGAACAATAGTTTACAGTATTGTAAACAAACGTGAAGAATGAATTTCAGGTTCTTCGAATTGTTTCTCGATAGTTTTGACACACATAATGAATCATCTGTTTACAAGTGTTTCGAGCATGTTGACTCTCTTCGGAAGGACGTAGTTCGAGTTTCGGATGTACCAAGTTGAAGACGAGAACAGAAACGAAAAACCACGAAAAATCGACCTTTAGTGATCTCTGAATTAATTCTTTGAAATTTAGAGACAACCTCTCTCATCGCCACTTTCATACGGCGACTTTCTTACTTTACAGAATTTCCGAACCGACAATTGCGATAAATGAAAAATGAAAAACAGAAATAGAATACTACGGAATAGACTAGCACTACGAAGTTTGCCTGTGTTTCGAGCTTGTTGGCTCTCTTCAGAACGGCGTAGTTCAGAAACTAGATCTGGTTCAACTTTTTGGAATTATCCTAATAGACTGTTCGGATATTCAGTAGAGTATAAAAATCACCGAATTGACGGTGAGTGATCTAGTCTTCAAATTCAGGGAGTTAATTTAGAATCAGAAATTGTCGATTTCTCTTCGTGAATTTTTGTTATTATGTTAGTACATATAGATAGATAGATAGACATTTATTTCTCTCAATTATTGTAATCAAAATAACAATTTCAAGTTACAAATTTAACAATAAATAGAGAAAACGTCAAAACACAAGCAGAAGAAAAAATCTCAAGCTATATTAGCACAGTATCTTTCGTACTCTGTGATATATTTATAACTTCAGTTACGGTTTATAACTTCAGATTAAGAAACTATTTGTTTGGGTGTTTCTCTTCGCTTGAACGAAAAAAATTCAAGAAAGTGAACTCTCTGATGAGAACTCTGATAGAACAGAATTAGATCCCTTAGTTTCTAGTTTTTTAACTTTCACTTGCTCATATTTCTTTAATTCTTCAATTCCTTGAGAAAGTCCTTAACATCATCTATGGAAACGTTGGCTCCCGCAATTTTGCTCACATAAATATATTTCTCTTTAGGAGCCCGACGAAGTTTTACGTCGTGTTTTGTTGTCTTTGATCCAGTGCAAATAATTCCCATGGAACGTCTTCCTTTTGGTTTAAACTCCTTCTATTCGTTTTGTTGATCTTCTTGTATATTAATTTCCTCTTTAGGCTCATTTATAATATTTATTTTCTCAGTTGTTAGCTCTATATATTTTCGACTGCTGTCTGTTCTTAAACTCGTACTAACCTCACTCAGACTGGGATTCTTTGGACTTATCACTGAAGAACGAGTTCTTTCAACTCTATCCCAAGAAGTTGCAACTTTAACCACAGAGGAAGGTTTTCGACTCTGTGCTTGTACGCAGTCTTTAGTCATTTCTGGTAGTTTCAATGCACTTTGCTTGTAACGAAAAGTTTGAAGCTGAGTTTTTTCTGGATTGATCTTATCAGATTTGTTGTTAACATTATTTTTTGTATAAGTAGTTTCCAAATCCTTGATTTTTTCCAATAGTAACTTATTATTTTGCAACAAAATATCATTCTTGCTCTGAACTTCAGATACAAGTAGCTGTAAACAATTATTCTCAATCATTAGTACTTGCATTATGCTATCCTATTTATCTTCTGGTGAATTACTTCCAACTTTAAGGGGTAAATGTATGCAAGTTGCATTTTTCTTGGAAGCAGCTTGATTTAGACAGGAGGGATAAAAGTTTTCATCACACTCACTATTTCAATCACTTTCTTATTACAGTGATAACAGAAACTTTTACATTTACTTCTAAATTTCAATGATTTTTGGAAGCTCTCACTCTCCACATCAATATTATCATCCGCCATCTTTGATCTCCTCAAGAGTTGATTATATGCTATATATAATCCTCAGTTATTTATTTTTATTTCATTCATTTGACGATAGTAATTGTGAAAACTCTAATTCAACGTCGGAACAAGAAAGCCAACGGACTTGTGATCTCGTGAACTGTTCAATAATTAACGTTCACGTCTCACCCGGGATTCGAACCCATTTAGCAATCCCCTCTGACTTTTATTCTAGGGGAGTGGCAGCGGATACGTAACACACAATATGATGCTATAGAATTTTTTATTTCCAATTCTTAGCACGAATACAAAACAAACTGAAACATTCAATTTTTGGTTCCATCTGGAAACGGATATAGATCTGACCATTCACGAATTAACCATATCCGAAGACAGGATGAGAGAAATGCAGTGTTTGTATAACAGGTATTTCGCATCGAGGGATTTGACCTCGTTGTTCATTCTGATATTCAATATTTGAACCTTCAAAATTGTCCACAATATACTCATAAAGCAAGAATAGCCCAATCACGTCAAGAGTCAAGTGCGTTTATGCATATAAACAGCAATTTCGTTAGTTTTTGCTAACATGATGAAATATTTTGACGTATTTGCAACAAACTAACTTGCTCATAATGTAGGCAGTCAAAGAATAAACGAGCCCATTAATTCTTCTTGAAACAAAAAACGATAGATCCACTGAGTTGAAGAAAAACCTGAACTTCTTCAAATTATTGTGACTCATGTATGAATTTCATTTATATACAATCAATTGCTTATAACTCTTCATACTGATTTTATTTAGTTTATTAATGTATTGCTCATTAAGTGAAATGTTACACTTTCAGCATTCACTCCAATCATTTTGCAATTAATGAAAAAGTGAATACAATGTAATTTAAAATTTGAATATATATGCGAAGTGTTCAAATTGAAGAAAGTCAAATTGTTAATCGACTCTCATTCCACTAACAAGAATATTCGAATAATTTTCGGTTAATACGCTCTGGAGCTTTTGAGAAGAACATCGAAACTGAATTTATTGGGTACATAACACTGATGATTCCCAATGAGGGATGAAAAAGCAGGAAATGGTGCTTCAGGAATGCACTAAATAATCACTGACGAAAATTAGTGCTTTCATTCACAACATTGGTACTCTCAACTCTCCGATTGTTTTATTTCGAATATTTCGATCCTTCCGATCCGAATGTATTCGAAATAAAATATATATATATATATAATGAAATATATATATATACAAGATTTTTTTAACGGTCTTATTAAATATATATAAATTCAATATAGGGGTTGTTTAGACCTTAGGAGCTATAAGTACAAACTCTTTCTTATGAAGCCAAGCTTTCGAATTTATTCAATTCATCATCAGGGCAATCTACAGATGAAAGCATCCTAAAATCACAACCTAAATTCCATAATTGACAATTTACATACATTTGTAAATCGAGTTGAGATAGGTGATCAATCTATGTACATCGAACTTAGAATTCCCCTATCACAACATGAAGCAAAACCATATAACACAATATTTAAATATAATTTTCGAGTTTATAAACGATGGATTCAGATGAGTTTTCATATATATTATCAAATATTATTACCGTGGTTTTAAACAATTTTAAGTCAAACGTTTAACGCTACTTTTATTTTACTCTTTTTCTTTGTTGGTGGTTCTTCTCCAGTTTTCTGAAATCAAGTAAGCATAAATTGTACTGAGTTTATCAGTATCTGACATTTTATTTATTGGATGTGTTAAGTTGTTGATATAAAACATCTCAGGAAAATTTCTTTTTCTGTGATTCAATAGTTCAAGTGTTTGAATTTTAGTTTATTTCAATTTGTCAAAACTGATGAATAATTGAATTCTATAATTTACAATAGATATCAAAACGACAAACTCATTTTGTGAAAAAAATCAAATTGGCTTTTTTGTTTAGTATTCAGAGGAATATTTCTAGCTCAGCCTTTGTTTCGGAAGTTTCAATCTTCGTAACTCATGGTGAGCCAGGTGATTCAAATGATTGTGAATTATATATGTATATATATATATATATATATATATATATATATATATATATATATATATATATATATATATATATATATATATATATATATGTACATATAACTTCATCTAGTTTAGTTTAATATACTTATCCAGAATATGTATATTGAAATATTTTTATGCGTTTATGTGTGTGAAATTGATGGTAGAATGATGATGGAAAGAGTGAGTCATCATATCTCAAAAGTTAGTATGTTTGGTAATTGTTGTGTATTTACTTTATGAGTGTTATTTTTGAGGTATATCATATCGTTGTAAATATATTTGAGATATTTCATGTCCGTTCTTTCATTTACCGAGTGCTCTAAAGTATTACGAATGTGTAACATTTCTAAAATTTTCCTACATTTTTTGTCTTTCTCAGTTGCTAAAATATTAATGTTGTTGTAATCAAAATTTTAATTTTTAGCCACTGAGAAGAACGAAAAATGTAGGGAAATTTCAGAAATCTTACACATTCGTGAAAATTTGGAGAACTCAACAAATGGAAGAACAGATTTAAAACATTGAAATTCTATTTATACCGAATTGATAAAACTTACATAAAAAACTCACTTAAAAAACTCATAAATAAATACACAACAATTACCAAACACCATATCTCAAAACTCATACACACATAAACCCATAAAAATATTTCAATACATATACATATTCATGATAAGTATATAAAGCTCAACTATGTGAAATTATATGCACAAACATACTCATAACAATCATTTGAATCACCTGGATTACCATGAGTTTTTCAGAGGTTTCCTCAGGGTGAGAAAGATTAAAACTTCCGAAACAAATTTTAATCCAGAAATATTCCTCTAAATACTGAACAAAAATGCCAATTTGATTTTTTTCAAAAAAATAAGTTTGTTGTTTTGTTATCTATAGTAATTCATAAAATTCAATTATTCATTAGCTTTGACAAAGTTGTGATATTCAACGAAACGTCAACGAAGATATATATATATATATATATATATATATATATATATATATATATATATATATATATATATATATATATATATATATATATATATATATATATATATATATATATATATATATATATATATATATATATATATGTGTGTGTGTGTGTGTGAGAAATGCAAAACAAAGTAAAATTAATTTGAATTAATTTTAAACTTCAACTGAAATCAATAATTCATGAAGCCATAATGTATTCCATAATACAGCTACAATAAACAATTTTCCAGCAGAAATTTCACAGGACCTTTATCGGTAAAGCACAAACTGTTCGTTGAATTTACGCGAGAAGTTTCCAAACGGTTACTTTATTCATGTCACTGGTCACAGAGGAGAAAACTGTGAAGACAAGGTCAAAAATCCCATGCAATCATTTTAGTCAATGATAGGGAAAAAGAGATTGCTGAAAACCTTGTTATAATTGAAGCTAGAAGAAGATTTCGATTGAAATCTGTGGAATCGATATTTTTGGTGAATATTGTAGGGATTTCAAAATGGAATGAGAATTTCAAATCACTATTTTTTGAAATCTAACTTTGGAACGTTCTGATAGAATATATCACATTCAAAAGTCAATTATTTCGAGAAACTTACTCTTATATGTAAGCGCAGAATCAGCAGCATCTTATGAATTTCAATAAGTTTCAATTTGATTCATCATATACGTGTTCTGGCCTAAGTGAAAGCATACATATAAAGTTTCATTCGTTGAATTACGTAAGAATATGTCCAGAATTTGTCGAAAAAATCTGAATTCATATCAACATATTCTCGAATGAATGAGAGCATGGAAGCAGGAGAAGATGGGATTATTGCGGAACTCTGGAAACTGAACGATACTACTTTGACCCAAAAACTTCATCATTTAATATCAGAAATCTGCAGAACGGAACAGATACCAGAGGATTGAAAAATCGCGTTGATACATCCATTGTACAAAAAGGGGGACAAAATGGATATCAATAATTACAGGGGAATTTCCTTACTCCCGGTTGCGTACAAAATATTTTCTAAAGCACTCCTAAACAGAGTAGAAAACCAAGCGGATCCACTAATTGGGGAATACCACGCTGGATTCAGAAAAGGCCGATCATGTGCTGAACAGATTTGGACTTTGAAGACGATATTACAGATGAGGAAATGTAGAAATATAGTGATCACATTCATTGACTTCAAGAAAGCATATGACTCGGTAGACCGCGAAACCCTTTTCGAAATCATGAAAGAATTTGGAATCGATCGAAAGACCCGAGCAATTATAGAACAGACACTTACAGCTACAACTTCCAAGGTAAAATTTATGGGTGAAATATCAGATCCCTTTGAAATCAAAACCCGTGTGCGACAGGGGGACGGACTTTCGCCAATTCTTTTCAATATTGTTTTAGAAAAGATCATAAGGGAATGGGAACTTCAAATGAAGGGCATACAAGTGGGTATCAAAAAAAAAATAGAATAAATGTCAAATGTCTCGCCTTTGCAGGCGATATTGCTATCATCACAGACAACCGAACTGAAGCCATTCGCGCCGTGGAAAAACTACAAGAAATTGCGCAGAAAACCGGGTTATAAATTTCTTATGATAAAACCAAATACATGGAAAGAAAACCAAAAAATAAATCTTCTCTTATGACAAAACATGGTGAAATTTTACAAGTAGGCCATTTTAAACACCTCGGGGAAGTTATACAATCCTCCGGTTTAAACCGAATCGCTTATGAACAGAGAATAACCAAGCTCCAAAGGGCCTACAAACTAACATGGGCTCACTATAACAAAAAGTGCATTTCGAGAGGCGCCAAATTGAGGCATTATAACACAACGATTCTTCCAGAAGCAATCTACGCAGCTGAAACAATGGTTATTGGCGGCCATTCAAGAACTAGAGAAATAGAAAAACAAGAACGAAAAATTCTCAGAAAGATTTACGGGCCGATCAATAGAAACGGTATTTGGATGAAAAGACCTCAAAATGAACTGTATTCTAAGACAAATACGATAACGGAAGAAATCAGGAAACGACCAGCAAAGTTCTATGCACATGTCTACAGAATGAAACAGTCCAGAATACCGAAGAAACTACTCAATATAATTATAAATAGTAAATGCGGAACAGAGTGGCTAAAAGAGGTCCAAGAGGATCTACAACAGATCAATATAAAAAATCTCGAAGATCGCACTGAATGCCGCTATAAAATCGCACATATAAAGTTTGAGCAAAAAGTAAATCGTCAACCTGGAGTAAAGTGGACAGATGAACGGAAGAAAGAGCATTCAGAGAGGATGAAACGTTTTTGGGAGGCAAAAAAGATGAAGCAAAATTCCTAATGATTGCGAATTCAAGTTCAGTCGCTCTCCTCATGGGGAACAATCGAAATAATAATGATATTGTCGAATGATCATGGTTTTTTGAATGTCTTTAAAGCCAACAATCGGAAATTCAATATTAATTCTGCATTAATTATTCCTTCGAGCAAACGTACATATATCTTATTGCAAAGATATAAAACTTCATTTCTGAAAATTTCCATAACTAAAGATAGGTACTCAACATTCCTTTACTCAATTCGGCTTTCTTGTCAAGTCAATGAAGCAAATAGATTTCGGAATATAGACATTTTTTCTGATCGAATCTCGGTCTACAACAAATGAAGATAAAATTATCTGTCTTTCATCCCTAAATCCAATTTACAATGGTATTAAACTGAAAGTATTTGGCGCTTGCAGACGAATTAAATAGGGAAATTTTCAACTTTGGTTGAAAAAGCATTGTGAGCAGATGAAAGCTTATTGATCCATCCATATTATCTGAATAACTATAGGGTTTCCAGAAATTTCTTATGTAAAAAATGTACTTTGAAGCTCAGCTTTGATGCAGAGCTAATATTTTCCTCAAAATAATAACAAGTGTCACAGAATCAAATTCATTATTTCGTGTATGATAATTGAAATTCGCAATCATCAATGAATACTTTATATTCGTATATATATATATATATATATATATATATATATATATATATATATATATATATATATATATTATTATTATTATTTCGATTGTTCCCCATGAGGAGAGCGACTGAACTTGAATTCGCAATCATTAGGAATTTTGCTTCATCTTTTTTGCCTCCCAAAAACGCTTCATCTTCTCTGAAAGCTCTTTCTTCCGTTCATCTGTCCACTTTACTCCAGGTTGACGATTTACTTTCTCCTTAAACTTTATATGTGCGATTTTATAGCGGCATTCAGTGCGATCTTCGAGATTTTTTATATTGATCTGTTGTAGATCCTCTTGGACTTCTTTTAGCCACTCTGTTCCGCATTTACTATTCATAATTATATTGAGTAGTTTCTTCGGTATTCTGGACTGTTTCATTCTGTAGACATGTGCATAGAACTTTGCTCGTCGTTTTCTGATTTCTTCCGTTATCGTATTTGTCTTTTGATACAGTTCATTCTGAGGTCTTTTCATCCAAATACCGTTTCTATTGATTGACCCGTAAATCTTTCTGAGAATTTTTCGTTCTTGTTTTTCTATTTCTCTAATTCTTGAATGGCCGCCACTAACCATTGTTTCAGCTGCGTAGATTGCTTCTGGAAGTATCGTTGTGTTATAATGCCTCAATTTGGCGCCTCTCGAAATGCACTTTTTGTTATAGTGAGCCCATGTTAGTTTGTAGGCCCTTTGGAGCTTGGTTATTCTCTGTTCATTAGCGATTCGGTTTAAACCTGAGGACTATATAACTTCCCCGAGGTATTTAAAATGGCTTACTTGCAGAATTTCACCATGTTTTGTCATAAAAGAAGATTTATCTTTCGGTTTTCTTTCCATGTATTTGGTTTTATCATAAGGAATTTGTAACCCGGTTTTCTGCGCAATTTCATGTAGTTTTTCCACGGCGCGAATGGCTTCAGTTCTGTTGTCTGTGATGATAGCAATATCGTCTCCAAAGGCGAGACATTTGACATTTATTCTATTTTCTTTTTTGATACTCACTTGTATGCCCTTCACGTGAAGTTCCCATTCCCTTATGATCTTTTCTAAAACAATATCGAAAAGAATTGGCGAAAGTCCGTCCCCCTGCCGCACACCGGTTTTGATTTCAAAGGGATCTGATATATATATATATATATATATATATATATATATATATATATATATATATATATATATATATATATATATATATATATATATATATATATATATATATATATATATATATATATATATATATATATATAGTGTGAAGGTTTCTTGGGAATGAGCACAGTTTGAAATTGATGGAATAATTGTTTATTCTACATATGTTTCGACTCTAGGTCTTTTTCAACAATATTACAGGTTCATGTTATTCGGAAATTGACTTCAATTTCACAAATATTTCGTAAACCTGATTAATGCGAGAATTTAGGTCTATGGGTAACATCTGTGGATTCGTTTGTTTAGGACATGCGCATCTTCCGATGAATTCTTATCTTTGGTTTCATGGGCGTGCATTTCTTGGATTTGAAATTTTTATTTCATGAGATTATAGTATATTTTAGATAAACTATTTGTATCTGTTTTATCGTTTATTGCATTTTTTTCTTTCTTAATGTGAATCTTTTCCAATATAGTTCTAGATTTATAGTTATTTTCTTTGTTCAATATTTTATAATTTTGAAAGTCAAATGTATGATTTTTTTCTTGTTCTTGTTTTTTTGAAGCCGTGTTGTTTTTGGAGTATTTATGACCTATTATTTTTTTTTTATGTATTGTGAATGGCCGATGTATACTTTAGGGCAATTTGAACAGTTGATTTGGTAAATGCAATTTGATGTTATGTCTGTGGGAATTTTTGTTTTGAGTTTGCTGTATATGTGTTGTAAATTATTTTCATTCTTATGGCTATTTTAATATTGACTTTTTTTTAAGTTATTGTTTGATTTTTGTGATAAGTGTTGAACATATGGCATAACTATGGAATTTGATTTATTTATTTCTATTTTTGTTCTTTTCATTGTGTTGTACATATAGTGAATTTCATCCTTGAATATTTTTTCTATCATTTCTATAGGGTAATTATTTTCTTCGAAGATTTCTTTCGCTTTTTTTATAGTTATATTTCTGTATTTGGGATTTGTGAGTTTTAATATAAATCAAAAAATATATCAATCAAAAACAAATTTTTTTTTTTACACTTCGATGGACGTAGTGCGACTGACGAGTTCCTTGCAGAACGAAACATATATGTCTCGCACTTCCATCAGGAGTGGCATCTTTTTCAATATTTCTCTAACATTTATCCCTTGAAGTATAATGAGGACATCACATAGTACACGTTCACACATCTAGCTCTTCTATAAAATTCTCTTTGTTAATTCAAATTTTTCAAATGATTATTCTAGTGTTCATTTTCTAGAATATTTCATTCAGTGCCATAAGCACAAAAAAATTTCCTTATATATATATATATATATATATATATATATATATATATATATATATATATATATATATATATATATATATATATATATATATATATATATATATATATATACTGCAAAGTTTTCATATGTTCTAGGCAAAAAAACCACTATTAAACTGACACCAATAACCAAATTGTTTGCTATGTCTATATTTTGGATACTGATTCAATCCTTCATCAAGACTCTGAAAAATCACAATATCGAATATCAACGATCGATTTAAAAACATCGACACTTACAGCTAAACTAGGCTGGACATATTTAACCCTTCACTGCGAAATTTGAATCTGAATTTTTTTTGAGAAAATTATTATTCAATATAAAACTCTATACAGATCACGACAAAAATATCAAAAAAAAGTCTTAATTCGTTCCCGAATTGAAAACCTGAGACGTATAAAATTTGAGACAAAGCGTTTATTGACATACTATACAATATGGCATAATCATTTAGTGTGAAACCGCATAAAGCAATTGTTATTTTTATTCAAACCCAATTAAACTCCACATCTGCTGTATTCTATCTGGGTGCAATATTTACATGTTGGAAAATTTCATGGTTGTCTTGAGTCTGTATAAACTGGCCAATGAGATTGTCCATCAATTCTCACATCTTTGTGTGGATTGAAGGAAGTCGCTGCGGAACGCATTTTATTTTGACTAACCAAAGTTTCTACGACTGATGGCCTTCCGCTTTTCATGTTCAGAACCAATCCTGCAGAGGCAATCAGCAGTTTCTACCCTGAAGCCTGCTAGTTTCATAGTATTTCTGCCATCTATTTCAGTTGAATCTTCTCTGTAAAATAGCCAAGAATTGACTAAGGTCATATCCAAAAGATGATGAAATAACCTTATATACCATTTCTTGGTTCGCATGGTTATTTTATAACGCCTAATGAGGCCGTCCAGAAGGTCAACTCCTCCCATGTGTTTATTATATTCCAGAACAAAATACGGATATGGAACCTCAACTGTATTCTTTTCTTTCTTATCAAAACGTTTTACTGTCCCTTTTGGAACCTTCCCGGCAAAAGTTGAAAACAGAAGAACATTTCTGAGAAAAATATCGATCTAAACGACGATCTAAGTTGAGACTAGGACTACTGACGACATAGAGTCGACGTCGCTGGTATACCGGTGACCTAAACTCACCAGTAAGCTCATCACACACCACCATATGCACCTTTAGCCAACGATCAAACATTTTTAATACCAGTATGCAAAAAAAAATGGCTACAGATAGAAAAAAATTTTAAAAAAATAGAGAAATGATTCAATGTAACGAGAGCTATATATGTATTGCATCTGCAGCCATATATTCTTTGCAAAATTGAATGGGTAATGATCAGTTCGACCAATACGAATTCGTTACGAACAGCCATCAATAACACTTTTTAAATCGATATTGACATTTTTAATGCTGCTACAAGTTGAATTGAATAAACGAATATGCCGAAGTTAATCCCACGGGAATAGAAAAATTTATGGCCTTTTTAATCTTTTCATATGTATCTATGAAATGAATTACTCTGAATAGGCGACAGGGAATTGAAATAGTGTTATTTTATGAACGCATCAATTTGAATTTTGTTTTATAAAATATGATGCTCTTTATGGTGTTCAATATTATTGGTTTCAATATGATATTCGAAATGAAAAAAAAAGAAAAATTTGTCTACATTTATGAAGTTCTCCATCAAAAAAAATATTTCTATAATTTCTGTTGAATTTTCGATTAACATTCAGGTAAACGTTGTTGATTCGAAATTAGAAACACTTGCCTAGATTATACAAATATATTCGATCAGATATGAATTTTGTTGAGTACTATTCAATATATATATATATATATATATATATATATATATATATATATATATAGGAAAAGAAATCTTTTTGTGCTTATGCACTGAATGAAATATTTAAGAAAATGAATACTCGAACACTCATTTGAAAAATTCAAATTAACCAAGAGAATGTTATAGTAGAGCTAGATATGTGAACGTGTACGATGTGATGTCTCTTTCATCTTTCAAGGGATAAATGTTGGAGAAATATTGAAATCGATGCCACACCTGATGGAAGTGCGAGACATATATGTTTCGTTCTGCAAAGAACTCGTCAGTTGGACCACGTCCATCGAAGTGACGTAACGATTTCAACCTCCAAGCACTTCTTGTGACTCCAAGTGGAAGACCGTAGAGTAATGAACACTCCACAATTCCATCTATAGGAATCAGTAGAAAATACCTCTCAAAGTTACTTTTTTATTAGTTTCATCAGATTTTAATTAAGGATTAGCAACCAGGGCTCTAGGTCGAAATTTCAAGAATTTATTTATAGTTTATGGAGGTATTTTCAGTGATATTTTTGTGTTGAGTACTACTAAGTATGTCATAATAACATACAAAGTTGTTGATCTTGTTATCCTTGAAAACTTATTCAGTAAAACCCCTGGTGAAATTATTAAAAGCTAAAAATCTATCGACCAAGTTATTTTCGTTGTAATGATCAGATCTCAAGTTGGGATAACGATTAATTATGTTAATTAGAGTAAAACGAATTCAAGTCATGGACCGCTTGATGAATGAAAGCAGTTTGAAGTGGCAACGAATCAGAAATAGCCATTTATCTCAATTAATAGGATAGATTTCTGGCCGTCACATTGAGGACAAATATTGTTTTCAAGAATCCACACACGATATTTAAGAAATATCCAAGAAAAGCAGCATTCATGCGGAATTATATCGATTTATTGCCAGCATTATCCACTCAAAATTCGAAATGAGAAAGTTGAGCACTCATTGCTTAACTGGGTAACTGTTGATATACAACTGAAGATCAATTCTTTGAACAAGCATAATGGTCATTTCTATGAAAAATTGATGGTTTTTCGCTGATTGTTTCAAGCTACAAGTACAATCAATTATTGAAATTCAATGCTGTTTTCCATGTTATAACGAAGGTTCTCTTGTAAAGGAACTTAACCTTGATATGACTAGGGTGAATAAAAAACTACAATGAGAAACGATGAAAATTCAGAAACTCTGCAGAAACTCAAACCAATGAATTGGTTTATTTCGATAACATAAAACCTGTGATTATTGTCTGTAATTCAAAAAGCTCAATGATTTCTATTATCACAAAACAAACACCAATGAAAATTTAGAACACTCGTACAAACTGTCTTTAATCGTACAAAAATTTAAACTGCGTCATTTCAGTCGAAATCATATATCAAATTAATGCTCTGGAGGAATATTAATTCATATGTGTTGAATCTCTAAAGAGAAAAATCAGATATCATGAGTTTTCATTTTATCTTAGTCCTAGTCGAATACAAATGCGCCACGTTCTGAATTTTAATAAGACGCAAAGAACCATTTAATGATGAGCTCATTATTCCAAACAAGTACGCTTCAGTTGTTTTTGAATGTAAAGTATAAACATGCAGATATTTCTCAAAAATTCATTATACATTCAGGGATATATAGAATATATATATATATATATATATATATATATATATATATATATATATATATATATATATATATATATATATATATATATATATATATATATATATATATATATATATATATATATATATATATATATATATATATAATAATGGAAGGAGTATTGCCTTGTAATTTAAACAGAAATATTATGAGTTATCGGAAAAATAGGAGGCCACTATGAATAGATTTTAACCATTCTGTCAACCTGGTCTATATTTCAACTATGATTATAGTTTTCCTCAGGTCTCTAAAATAACAGATGTTGATAAAAATATCATGATAAAAATTTTTTTCGCAACTTACGACTAACTAGGTAAATTGTTTGGCCAACACCATAGACAGGAGTGTGTGTACTTAAAATATATATGTGATATTGTACAGAAACCCGTATATTAATGTTAAGATGTAAAATATAAAGATATAAAAATTATGAGCAATTAACCAAAGAACGATAGGAACTATAGAATACAGCTGACAGGAGCAAAAAAAATGTCAGCGAAAACCCACAGAAGGGTTCCACAGAAGAGTAAATCACTGTAGCAACAAATGTCATACTGAGCACGTAACACAAAAAGTTTATTAAAATTGTAGAAGGTTATTTGAACTGATTTGAAAGTAAATAACTGTAAATGCAGCTGAGACTGGAAACGTCCGTCTTCTCATTAATGCTATTATTGTTTATGATTATTTTTGTGGACCATTTCCAAGAAAATCCTTTTCTGGTAACTACCAGCTACATCCAGTATTCCAAAATTCTGAAAGCCAAAGCGATGTCCCTGTTTTGACTAATATAGTGCTAAAGCACATCTATCCCGGCGATGTCTTACATCACTTTTATGAAGAGTTATTCTTCTTTTAATGGTCTGTGAAGTTTGACCTATATAAACTCCTTCACAATCTATGCAAGGAATACTGTATATGCAATATGAGGTTAAAGATGGAGGTACCTCATCTTGCAGTCTTGTAAAACACTTCTGCCAAATATAACTGAAAAAGTTATATTTGGCAAGTTTTAGCTCATCTATTTCCCTGAAAATGTGACTTAGTTTTGCCGTGAGGAAAGGAAAATATGGCAAAGATCTGTACTTGACTAATAGAGCTTGTGAGTCTATGTTATGCCCTGTATAAAGGTCGGTTGTAGAGGTGGAAACCGGTAGTCTAATGACATTTCTACATAGGATCTTCTTTACAAGTGTCCTTGGATATCCATTGTCAACCAAGATTACTGTCAGAGCTCACTGTTCCATCTAGAAGTGATCTTGTTGACAGTCAGTGCCTACATTTGTTGGACTCTCAAGACAGTTACTGTTTCGTACTACACGGTACCCATATATTGGACCATTGTCGGACGAACGAGAGGATTTATATCTGTTTTCTGAGTCTGAAGATGATTTTTGAGAATTGAAGTCGATGCCTTTCGTTTTTTGGACAAAGCGCAATTGATAGGTACCTTGTAGTACGAAACAGTAAATGACTTCCGATTCCAAAAACTGTAGGCAACGATTTCAATATTGTCAAACATTTATCCCGTGAAGGATAATGGAGGCATCACACTGTACATGTTTCACATAGTCAGCTGTGCTATAATGCTCTTTCGATTAACTCGTAGTAAAATTATCGAAAGAATGTTATAGAATGGTTTTAATATATATATATATATATATATATATATATATATATATATATATATATATATATATATATATATATATATATATATATATATATATATAACGAAACGTCAAACAGGCAATAAATCAATTTCAAGAAATATATATGTATATATATATATATATATATATATGATATATATATATATATATATATATATATATATATATATGACAAAAACACAATTCTCGGTCTAGCCTGCAAATTAACCGTTGACACCTGTTTCGAACTTATTAGCTCTCCTCAGAACGGCGTAGCCAAGTTCAAGGTGTACGAACCTGGAAATGGAATCAACAATAAAAGAACACACCTATAAAGGGAGTCTCCAATGCCAGACCTCTATATATATATATATATATATATATATATATATATATATATATATATATATATATATATATATATATATATATATATATATATATATATATATATATATATATATATATATATATATATATATTTATATATATATATATATATATATATATATATATATATATATATATATATATATATATATATATATATATATATATATATATATATATATATATATATATATATCTGACTGCCTTCACATAACTTCCGGCGAAATATGTCCATCTAACAAATCCCTTCATTTCTGAGAGAGCCAATGGAAAGCAAATATGCATATAAAATCTTTTCCAGCAATGATTTTCCCATATTACACCGTAAACGTTCCGCTATCTCTTCGATTGCGGTCAGAATTTCTATATTGAGATCCAATTTTCTTAACGAAAGCAGGAAAGAAAGGAAGATAAATATCCATAATCTCTGAGAATGCCATTGGAGTAAAGATCGAACTCATATTTATCTATTTGCTGTGACCTCTGACATCGTCGCGGAATCTGCCATTCTACTTTATATAAATGTCTTGAATTCGATGAGAAAAATCCTCAGATGCAGGAAAAAAGAAATTTCTATGTACATATATATATATATATATATATATATATATATATATATATATATATATATATATATATATATATATATATATATATATATATATATATATATATATATATATATATATATATATATATATATATATATATATATATAAATTATTTCAGCAATAACAACCTGTTTGTTATGTGAAAATCTTAATTTTTGTTGTCGTGTCGTTGTTGATTACAATTTTGTTGAAACTGAAACGCAAAAAAACAATGAAACTTCAACAAAAATGAAGAATTTCACATTACAAACATCATATCATAAAATATGGGCGTACTCTAATGGATAGTGCATTTCCAGAGGCGCTAACTTAGGGCATCACACAACGATTCTTCCAGAAGCAATCTCCGCAGCTGAAACAAAAGTTATTGACGTTCATTTAAAAATCAGAGAAATAGACACAAATAATCGAGAAACTATGATTAAGAACTGTTGGAGTTGCTGTTTGATCCTCCAGAAAACCAATTGAATGTTACCGAGAACTTTCAAAGCTCTGGCGCCTGGCATTAGATTTTTCTTACATTAACCCACCCCATCTTCACTGTAGCCAACTGTGGTGTGGTACAATTCATTTAACTTCCAGGTTAATTTAACTTTAGGTTTTGAACCAGAGGTTAAGCGCAGGTATACATCTTGTGTGTGTGAGATCGAAGATGTATACAACTCTATAACTATATAGTAAAAGTGAGTTATAAAATTTCAATGGAGTATCACTCATAACTATAGGTAATATGCCCAAAAAGAAAGATTATTTTGGTGGGACTTTCCAGCTATCAACCCCTAAAAATTTAGGGGTTGATGTGATGTGACAAGAGTTTTCAGATTGCCTCAAATATCAACCAAAAAATTGGTGACAGCACTAATGCTAACATATTCTCGAGAATTATAAGCAGCGGTTATTTACCCAAGACGTTTTTCGCTAGTTCATTACAGCTACAACTAGAAACTAATGACTTAAGTTCAGTAATGGCGATGAAGTTTTCGTGTTACATCCGATAACACGAAAGTGCCATTATAAAAGTGGAATATCTGAGTGAATGTTCGCAGAGATTGTCCGGATGATGGATAAAATGAAATGAATGAAATTTTACAATATGCCTCAGTTGTGAAATTTTAATGAATCAGATATACTCACTCAAGATTTCACGTTGAATGGAAATATATATTTTCCTTCACATATGAATGAATAACGAATGATATATGAATTGAATGTTGGTTATCAGAAAGACATTGAAGATTGGGTGATTTTTCAAACGTAGTTTTTTTAAGTCGAATGAAACACTTAATTTGCATCATATATTCAAAATTTTCATTCACGTTGATAACTTGGCCTTTGCCATTTACATTTTGAAGATAACTTCATGTAAATGTTGTCCGCGGCTCCGTATCAAATAGTCCATTCGGAATATCCAATTTTGGGTCACTTCTTCGGGCATTTCGGCCTGTATTCCACGAATTAAGCGTGTTATGTTATCCTGTAAGGCTTCAATTGTGTTAGGCTTGTCCACATACACTAACGACTTTACGTAACCCCACAAGTTACTGTCGTTTTTTCGGGATGCATAGGTAATTCTTGTATGGCATGTGGCTGTTCATCACTCCAGATGCGACAGTTTTGTTTATTCACATATTCGTTGAGTCAGAAATGAGCCTCATCGCTGAAGACAATATTTCGATAAGACAGCAGATTTTCATTGAGCTGTTCTAAGGCTCATTCACCCAAAATTAGACGTTGTGGTAGGTCATTCGGCTTCGATTCTTGCAGAAGTTGAATTTTATAGGCTATCAAACCTAACAAGACGCAAAATTTTCCATGTGGTTGAGTAACAAATGCCCAATTGCTGAGAACGTCGATGAATTGACATTTCACGATCCTCATTAACACTGCACGCTACGGCTGCAATATTCTCTTCAGTACGCACTGTACGCATGCGAGACAATAGCTTAAAGTCCAGCAAAGTAAACTTGGTGCGAAATTTGGTGATAACAGCACGAATTGTTGATTCACCAGGTCGATTATGACGACCATAATATGGTCGTAACAAACTATACACATTTTTCACAGAGCACGAATTTTGATAGTACCACATAACAATTTGCAATCGTTGCTCGTTTATAAATATTCTCATGATGAAATGGCAGAGTATACTGAAAACTTTCCACTTGACAGATGACGTTTGGATGCCATTACCAACCAGTGCCACTAACCTGAAAATATCAACTTCAAAATAATCACCCGTTATATTCAACAAAAATATTCCTTCACAATAACACCTGACTGCAGGTCAAAATATTCACAGTGGAACGATAATAATCGAATTAATTCATTTTCAGTACTGGAAAGAATTGAATAAATTATTCATAACAGATATTCTGAAATTAAAGAATTTCAAAACTGCAAAATATAAATGGAAAAGAAAATGAATAGGGGACGAAGAAAACGAATTTCGAAATTTGAAATACGTTGTTGATAATACTGAATGATTTCGCTCAAAAACGAGAGGAAATATCGTAAAATGTATCGTTATCTATTCACCCCAATTCAATCAAAATATATGTCTTCAAACAATGGGTCTATCTAAATTCTGAAAATGTTCTGTGCTTATATCATCTGAAATATACAGTTAAAATTTCATTACCAAGTTCATAACAATTCAGGATGAGTACAATGTTAACACTAGTTATCAAATACGTGATCCAATTAATATCACTAAGTTATGCATACGTACCTTTGCTACATTGTTAGAAGCTTCAGTAGTTTTGTGCCTCAAAGACGGAATCAAAGAATACTCTACTTCTTGATTTTGAGGTCTTGATTACAAGGTCCCATGAAGAGAATTTCATCATTTTACAATATTGAGTACGGGTAAGAAAAAATGTGAAAACAAGACTGCAGGAATTGATTGTTGTTAATGTGCTATAGACGAAATATTCAATAAATTATTCAAATATACATTATATTAAATTATAATTATTATATCAAATCATGACGAATAACATTCCGCACGAAATATTAAGAAGAAAACTGAACTGTTTCGAATTCTTGACTTGGTATATATATATATATATATATATATATATATATATATATATATATATATATATATATATATATATATATATATATATATATATATATATATATATATATATATATATATATATATATATATATTTACATAAATATTGATATATAAAATTATATATAATAAATATTATATATTATTATATATATATATATATATATATATATATATATATATATATATATATATATATATATATATATATATATATATATATATATATATATATATATATATATATATATATATATATATATATATATATATATATATATATATATATATATATATATATATATATATATATATATATGATGAGGGTTAAATGAAACACATCTTCAAATCAGATATGCCACTCTCTTTAAAGAGCAAAGTGTTTTTCAAACTTGGATCCTGAAATCTGTTCACACCCAGAAGCTTCGAACAACCCAGTAGAGTATAGAAAGATACATGATGGGCCTAACCAAACGAGATAGAATACGCTGCAGCTGGATAAGTGGTCAAACAAAGGTGAAGGATGTCGTGGAGTATGTATAAAGTTCAAAGTGGAAATGAGCAGGCCATTTAGCGCGAACAAGAGATGAGCGTTGGTCAACTTTGTTTGGTGATTGGGAGCCCAGAGACAGGTTAAGACCAAGAAAGCGTCCTCACGATCGATGGGATAAGGAGCTTGTGGCTTGGCTGGGCGTTGCCTGAAAGAGAGAAACTGGCGATAGGGATTCTTGGCAAAGACAGAGACAAGCCTTCGTTTTGTAGTGGACGGACAGAGGCTGATGACGATGATGATATATATATATATATATATATATATATATATATATATATATATATATATATATATATATATATATATTATATTATTTCGAAAGTTTTTAGCAATAACAGGCTTTTTTTGATAGGAAAAAGTTTATTTCTGTTGACGTTTCGTTGTTATATTACAACTATTGCTAAAAACTTTCGAAATAAAATATCTTAAACAGGCAATAAATCAATTTCAAGATATATATATATATATATATATATATATATATATATATATATATATATATATATATATATTTCTTGAAATTGATTTATTGCCTGTTTGAGGTATTTATTTTGAAAGTTTTTAGCATTAACAGGCTTTTTTAATATGAAAAAGTTTATTTCTGTTGACGTTTCGTTGTTATATTACAACTTTGTCAAAACTAATTATATATATATATATGTATATTATTTCGAAAGTTTTTAGCAATAACAGGCTTTTTTTGATATGAAGAACTTTATTTTTGTTGACGTTTCGTTGTTATATTACAATTTTGTCAAAACTAATAATGATATAACAACGAAACGTCAACAAAAATAAAGTTTTTCATATCAAAAAAAGCCCGTTATTGCTAAAAACTTTCGAAATAAAATATCTTAAACAGGCAATAAATCAATTTCAAGAAATATATATATATATATATATATATATATATTTCGAAAGTTTTCAGCCATAACAGGCTTCTTTTGATATGAAAAAGTTTATTTTTGTTGACGTTTCGTTGTTATATTACAACTTTGTCAAAACCAATTAATTTAATTTCGAAATAAAATATCTTAAACAGGCAATAAATCAATTTCAATATATATATATATATATATATATATATATATATATATATATATATATATATATATATATATATATATACTCGCATAACTAAAACAGTTTCTGAAATTCGAGACTCTAGCTTTCTGTTTAAATATATTTTCAATTTAATGTTAAATTTTTAAATTCGATAATTATAGGCAGATTCCTTCACAAACAATTCGCATTTTTCTAAAATCTGATATTCAATCTAACGTTTAATTCATTTATTGTCGATATCTGATTGAATCGTTATGGTAAAGTGATTTATCACTTTGTTACAATATTTCTTTCCAACTCATTTCACAGCAAAATTACATAATGGTAGAAACAATCATTGAAGTGAAAAAAAATGACGATCTTATTCTTTGCCAACGATCAGAATTCGAATTAGAGAACATAATCATTCATAATTTTGTAATTATAAATATTTTTGTTAAAAATTTAATAATGACCTCAATCTTAATTTAAATTTAATAATCATCTTAAAACTTATATATATATATATATATATATATATATATATATATATATATATATATATATATATATATATATATATATATATATATATATATATATATATATATATATATATATATAACAATATAATCGGTCCAAAAATTCTTGACTTAATGTTTCACAAATATATTTAATAATATTGCCTGCTCATTATCAAGAATAAATCGGGACTGAAAAAAACATATCAACTCAACGTTGTAATATTATTTTTTTATTCAATATATTTGTGAATCATTAAGATAAGAGTTTGATTCAAATTTTCATTTCAATATTACACCTCAGTTTTTATTTCAAAGTTTCACCTCAGTCTTACAAACATAAACTAAAATATCCAAAGTACAATAATTACAATGTCGTTACATATAATGAAGATAATAATATTACGAAGACTATCGCTCTTATCAATTTATAATTCAATGTGACAAATTTTTGATTGATAATGTTCTTATATTCTCTTTTTTATTCTTTTCAGTTTTTTTTCTTCTTCAGCAATGGCGAGTAGAAAAAGTTGAATCGTTCAACATCAAGATGTAAAAAGAACCAGCCATTTGATCTCAAAGCTTTCTTGATGATCCGAATGGGGCTTCAAATATGCTGTATGAAATCTTCGAGGATATTATACATCTGAACTCATAAGGTTGATACGTGTGAAAGAAGTTGCTTATCATAATTACAAAAAATTCATGAGCCCTTCTTGCGTCAGACATTATAGTTCGCTCAGAGCCTTGGTGAAATCAGAGATTTCACCAAGGCTCTGAGCGAACCATTTCACCAAGTAGAGTTCACTCTAGAAAGCTTACATTGCTACTTCAGAGCACTTCATCAATGAAGATCCTAGAAGGTTCTCGTCTTTTATTCAGAATAAAAGGGGATGTACTAAAATTCCAGGAATCATGTCACATGAACAATCTACTTATAACAAGCCAAATGATATTGTGAACGCATTTGCGGATTACTTCTGTTCTGTGTATTCGGAGTCTTCTGCTAATTGTGATATTGTTGATGAAGATGGTGGAAACACTCTTTTTTCCGTAGAGTGTATAATAGGAGACATGATAAAAGTAGCCGCCAGAAAACTTAATAACATGTTGATGGCTGTTCCTGATTTGGTTCCTAGTTTCATTGTGAAATACTGTATTGACACTCTAGTCATGCCTCTGAAGCATATTTATGATCTCATTCTGAAGACCAACATTTTTCCTACAAGTTGGAAGGTAACAAAAGTTATCCGGTGCTCAAGAAGGGGGTATTCATCACATATTATTGGTAATTACAGGCCAATTTCTTCATTGTCGAATTTTTCAAAATTTTTTGAAATTGTACTTTCTAACAGCATATATCCCAAGATCAGAAATAGAGTGGCAATTGAGCAGCATGGGTTGCATAAAGCATCTTGGTCTACAAATTTGGTTCAGTTTTTGCAGTTCATATGTAAGGTGTTGGACGGAGCAGGGCAGGTCAACATAATATAAATATATAGATATTTATATATAGAGATTTCCAGAAGGTCTCTGATAAGATAAATCATAGACTACTTATAGTTAAAGCTATTAAGCTTTTTGATTTGTGAATAATTTATCACTTCTCAGGGAGTCCTACTTGAGTAATCGCAGTCAATTTGTACAAATTGAGAATTGCAAATCGAGAGAATTTCTAGTAACTTCGGGTGTTCCGAAGAGAGGACCCCTACTATTTGTACTGTTTGTTAACGATCTCTTGGAGATGGTGGACTGTATGAAGGTGGCTTATGCGGACGATATTAAAATTTATAAGAGCGTGTCATTTATGCATGATTGTTTGAGGCTATAAAGTGACAGAATGATATCAGCTTCTAGTGTAACAATAATTGTTCAGACTTGAATGTCATGAAATTTAATGTGGTGAGTTCTACTAGTTACCCGATTTCTGGAGTTTAAGGATCTCGGCCTAGTATTTGATCAAAAATTCTCATTCATACCTCATATCAACGAATAATTTTTATCATGTAGTGGAGTTCATGGTTCCATCGTCCGCAATGCTAGATTGTTTTCGAATACCTCAACACTGGTCCATTTATTTAATGCCATAGTGAGAAGTAAACTTGAGTATGGCTTTCTTGTTTGGCAACCGATGTATAATTGTCAAATAAACTGCCTGAAGGCACCGCAGAGGAAGATCTAGGGGTTGTGGTATTTGTTTGCTGTCGAGGTTTGACACTAGGAGCCTCCACACCAGGAGAAGATTGAAAGCATTCAAATTTTTTCCAATTTTCTCAATTTTAATCTCGACTGTCTTGAGCTTCTGGGTAAATTTATTCTTCGTTCCTCAGAGGTGTACTAGAATAAGCCAGACATTTTACTCGAAAACCCAAAGAACCAATCTTTTCTCGCAATCGCCGCTTAGCTTTGCATGTTCTACTGCAAACCAGGTATCCAGATGCTATAATTTGCACTGGAACTCACTTGTTTCTATCATTAATGTGTATTTGAATCTTAACCAGTAAGGTATCTTGATTTCTTCCGGTAGTTCTGAAATTAATTTTTTTGATTATTATTATCTCAATACAAATATTGCTATGAAATTGTTTATATTCACTTCAAAAATCCTCAATTATGATGATTATGATTGTATTTACATTAATTCAACAAATCAAATGATATCTGGTGATCTAAAAGAAAATCATAGATTTTCTGCAAATATTCCACATAAAAACACTGATTGCTATTTTTCCTGGATCATAGTTAGAGAGGTCATAGGTTAGATAGAAATTGTTTACGAGGAGGGGTGAGTGTCGAAATTTGGGACCATGGGCAGTATATTCATTTATCAGGCCCTAACTATCACACTTGACAAGAAAACAAATATTTGACCCAAAAAAAAATACTAATAAAATTCCTGTCTGTCTACATTATTCTTTTCGACATTCTATTCTGAATGAGAAAGTTATGTCCATTCAAAGCAATTCTCCTAAAAAATTGTAGGTCACCCTTTCGATTCTTTCCGATGTAGATCAATCGATACCTTGATGAAAACTGAAAGTATCGAAATTTTCCCTAATTCACAGCTTTACTTATAAACGAAATTGGGAAAAATTTATGGACGTCATAAAAAACTTTCACAAGCTCAAATACTAGGCTTGAGTGTTGTCTGATTTATAACTGAAATTCATCACAAGGAAAAGTTTTACTTAAACAATTTTCATATCTGAATTACCTTCATTCATTATAAAATAATGATTCAAGAAAAAGTTCTATTAATCACAACTGCTTGATCCGTTTGAATTGTTCCAATTGCCTGTAAGTTTTCCAAATGTTTTCAACACTTTACTTGGCCTTTCTTATATATCATATAAT
>JARQZJ010000016.1:1945000-1985000 GCA_030704895.1 Henosepilachna vigintioctopunctata | reverse complement strand
GTCATTCCAACACACTAAATGATAGGTAGAAAATAATAATATTTGCAATTGAATAGCCCCACTAAATTTCTTTTAATTCCGGTGCTACAAGATTTTCACCACGATATTGCAATAAAATATGATTCTGTTACATGGTTTTTTCAGCCTCTTCTTGTTACGATTTTGATAAAAGTTCTTCCTGTCATTTGCGCGTTCGTCGCGACGCCAGCATCCACAGCGTCGTTTCCATCGCATCAGAAATTTAGTACACGCGCTGATCTCGGGATTGCTGGATCCACTTTGAGACTTGTTCGTGGAAATTCGGAAGAAGTGACCGCGTCCAGAAAGAAAGTTTCTCCATACTGATAAAAGTTTTGGGGAAGAGCGTGAAAATAAATGAAATGTAAATTCTGAAGACGAATTGAACTATTGATGTAGGTGAGTAGTACAGTCGTTTAGTTCAGAAAACGGGACTTCTCTGGAGCGTAAAAAGATTCAATATAGTAATTTTATTATAGTAATAAAGCTAGGGAGCTGAAATTTTAATGATTCATTTAAAATTATGTTTCTCATATGTAAATATTAATAATAAAACCAATCACTAAAATTATATCTTTCAGAATTTTAGGAAGATTTGACAATTAAAATTTTTTTCAATGTTGTCTGCGATATATATATATATATATATATATATACATATATATATATATATATATATATATATATATATATATATATATATATATATATATATATATATATATTTTGTGCTTATGGCACTGATAGGTATATTGGTGTGTCTATAATCTGAGAGGTGTTTTCTTTTAGAAAAATTGTCATTATTCTGCACGCAGCATTTGAAAAAGGTGAATCTCATCGAAACGTACGTCATACAGTATTATTTTTAATATATGTGTAAATCAGTTTAACAATTTTTTTATTATGTTTATCGATTTACATCAAGTATCGGCCTCATCAATTATTAATTTTCTACTGATTCCCATAGATGGAATTGTAGAGTATCCATAACTCTACGGTCTTCCACTTGGAGTCACAAGCAGATGCTTGGGGGTTGAAATCGTTGCCTCACTTCGATGGCCGTGGTGCGACTGACGAGTTCCTTGCAGAACTAAACATACATGTCTCGCACTTCCATCAGGTGTGGCATCGATTTCAATATTTCTCTAACATTTATCCCTTGAAGGATAATGGAGACATCACATCGTACACGTTCACATATCTAGCTCTTCTATAACATTCTCTTGATTAATTTGAATTTTTCGAATGAATGTTCTAGTGTTCATTTTCTCAATTATTTCATTCAGTGCCATAAGCACAAAAAGTTTCATTTCCCTAAAAATATCGCCGAATAGGCCCCTGAAATACGGGAATAAACGCGAGCGTACTACAAACGCAACCTATTGACATTTGAAAACATCGTTCGATGATATTTGTCAAATAGCCATTGCAATTTAGTAGATTCTTACGGGTATAGAAAATATGTGAAATTTCGATGCTTGGTGTGCCTATAATCTGAGAGGTGTTTTCTACTGATTCCCATAGATGGAATTGTAGAGTATTCATAACTCTACGGTCTTCCAGTTGGAGTCACAAGAAGATGCTTGGGGGTTGAAATCGTTGCCTCACTTCGATGGACGTGGTGCGACTCACGAGTTCCTTTCAGAACTGAACATACATGTCTCGCACTTCCATCAGGTGTGGCATTGATTTCAATATTTCTCTAACATTTATCCCTTGAAGGATAATGGAGGCATCACATCGTACACGTTCACATATCTCTACTATAACATTTGATCAATTTGAATTTTTCGAATGAATGTTCTAGTGTTCTTTTCTAAAATATATATATATATATATATATATATATATATATATATATATATATATATATATATATATATATATATATATATATATATTACGATACTTCAATAAAATTTAGGCACCAGGGACAATCGGTGTGGTTAAGTGTTTAAAAACTCATTTATTCAAAACAATTCTCGATATTGCGACAGTCCTTCATCCACACTCATGCTTTCTTCGGGAGACAAAACAAGCTTCAAATTAATGACCACAATGATATGTGAATCTGTGAAAATAATTAATCTATTTACAATAAGAGTTTATGAAATGATGTGAAATTTTCACATAATTTCACATACGCCCCCTAATTTGCTCTACCATGTACTCCACATGTTAGAGCATGATTTTCTTGATTTCTTGAACTCTAATTGTGAGTAGATTCACTATTTTTACATATTCACATACGTTTTCATGGTGGTCATTAATTTGCAGCTTGTTTCTTTCTTCTAAAGAAAGCCCAGAGTCCAACTGTCGAGAATTGTTTTGAATAAAGGAGTTTTTGAACATACTTTTCTAGACGGATTATTCCCGTTATCTAAATTCGCGGCCATCACGAAATTATACAAGATTAAAAAAATTTGTTACAGTTATCATTCCGCATAGGTAATCAAATTACCTATGATTTTTACAAATATTTTCGAATCGAAATACAACTCACATTGTTCCAAGCATTCACATTTCGCAATCTAACTTCATCATTCCATAATTGAGTATGAATAAAATAATATGAGTATAAATGAAATTCCATTATCTTCAAAATTCTTATTCAAATAATATAAAAACAGATAGCTAGTTCCTAAAGAGAGAAGAGTGAAAGTTATAATATCAACATTGAATTATTGACCAATAAATTTATATATATATATATATATATATATATATATATATATATATATATATATATATATATATATATTTATTATTTTTATTTCGATTGTTCCCCATGAGGAGAGCGACTGAACTTGAATTCGCAATCATTAGGAATTTTGCTTCATCTTTTTTGCCTCCCAAAAATGCTTCATCCTCTCTGAATGCTCCTTCCCCCGTTCATCCGTCCACTTTACTCCATTTACTCGATTTACTTTTTGCTCAAACTTCACATGTGCGATTTTATAGCGGCATTCAGTGCGATCTTCGAGATTTTTTATATTGATCTGTTGTAGATCCTCTTGGACCACTTTCAGTCACTCTGTTCCGCATTTACTATTCATAATTATATTGATTAGTTTCTTCGGTATTCTGGACTCTTTCATTCTGTAGACATGTGCATAGAACTTTGCTCGTCGTTTTCTGATTTCTTCCGTTATCGTATTTGTCTTTTGATACAGTTCATTCTGAGGTCTTTTCATCCAAATACCGTTTCTATTGATTGGCCCGTAAATCTTTCTGAGAATTTTTCGTTCTTGTTTTTCTATTTCTCTAATTCTTGAATGGCCACCAATAACCATTGTTTCAGCTGCGTAGATTGCTTCTGGAAGAACCGTTGTGTTATAATGCCTCAATTTGGCGCCTCTCGAAATGCACTTTTTGTTATAGTGAGCCCATGTTAGTTTGTAGGCCCTTTGGAGCTTGGTTATTCTCTGTTCACTGACTATTACTAATACACTGTACTATTTATACACTGTAATTGCTAATTACTGTACACTGACTAATAAATTTATGTATATATATATATATATATATATATATATATATATATATATATATATATATATATATATTTATAAATATATATATATATATATATATATATATATATATATATATATATATATTTATAAATATATATATATATATATATATATATATATATATAATATATATATATATATATATATATATATATATATATATATATATATATATATATATATAATCCATCATTAAGAAGCCCGAAATTGTACGTTCTGCAGATTATACGAAGCCCGTTGCAGTTTTAGGAAGCCCAAAACGGGCTTCCTAATTTTTTGTGTGTATATCGCATTATTATGGTTGAAATCCTTTCATGATAGCGGTTTAAAAACTATCGATAATAACGTAGCCATTGATTCATCAGAAAATGCTAGAATATTTCAAAAACATGAGTTAGATATTGTGAAAACAATCGTTATTTAAATTCGCTATGGGCCTCTTAATGCCGCGCTACGTCTGTACATATACACTGGTTAGTACTCCATATCCAGCGCTAGGAGGCCCGTTCTTATCGTCAGCAAGTTCTTATCACCACAGATTTAATGAGCGCTATGAATCGGCAACATTGCACTTCAGTATAAAATATCGAAAGTAAGTAGTATTCAGCATTTCAATGAACTAAACATACATATTCTTCAAATCGTAAGTAGGTATTACCTATAAATAAAAGTGAAATAAAACTCTCGGTATATAAATATAGGAGATTTTCATTACCTACCTAGATGTACATAAGAAATTATCTATGATATTTATGACAAAAATACTAAACAGACTTACTAAACAGAAATTATCTATGATATTTATGACCAAAAACAGTTTCACCAGAGTAATTGAGGCTCTAGTTCAATAGATCAGTTTTTGAAGGGAGTGATAAGGAATATAGTAGATGGAATTTCAAAAATATAGTAGATGTCGTCTGTGTAGCGTAGTGAGAGAGTGACAGGCCCTCACGGGGGAGATGTGGGTTCGAATCCCAGCTAAGACATGGACTTTTGTGTATGTTGATGAGTTTCAGCGGTGAAATAAATAAATGATATGAATGGGTAATGTCCAAAGATGACGAACACAAAAATATATATATAGTATCAAAAAAATATAGTATCTCTGTCTCAGATAATTTATATCAAAGAAGATGAAATGTCGGATACAACAATGGATGAATAATTGAGAAATCTTAAAATAATTTTTTTTCATTGGAAAGATATAAAACAGTGCTGTTAATTTAAAAAAAAAACTGAGGGTGCGATTCCGCGTCGGAATGAACGACTTAATAAATACGAAAAAATTTGTTTGCAACCGGTAAATCTGTTCGAGTACTTCTTTCAGAAAAAGAACAGATATGACGGCGATTAATACTCCTGAATGAAGGAACACATTTATTTTTGTTTGTGTTATTCATCATATTAACTCATAAATCCAGACGTACACAGACCTGCTATTCGAACTCAGTACATGTGCTTCGTAGACGTTCTCTTTTAATCCCTAGACATAAACTCTTTTATCCACAAAATCTGAATGATTTGAATATCTGAATGATATCTGTAATACAGCATTATATATCTTCTGTAAATGAAATAGAATAAAGAAATAATGTTTTTCAATAAATTCAAAAGCGATGAATCAACTCTGTGATAGTTCATATTACGAGAGGTAATAAGAAAAACTTGTCTGAAAATCACTAGTCTAAGTGTGAGGATGTAACTTCAGATTGTCCGTCTCAAGACGATTTTCGATATTCTTGTCAACAAGCATTTTTTCTCAATGATAACATACGGAAGATTTGACTACAGTTAAACTTTCACTTACGATTTTATGTTTGGATTTCAAACACAACAATTTCAATGTTCAATATTGAAAGGAAACGTTTTCCTATAATTGCGATAAGACTACACAGCAGCTGTAAATGAACAATTTTTTTGTATTTTTGTTTCAGAATACGTGAGTGAAAACACTGAATATTGTTAATCATTTTTTTTTTAACTGAAGAACATCTATCCACTTTATACAACGTGTCTAGTATTGACACTTCTGTGTTATCCAGCGCAGAATTATTTTGGTTTCATTGAAATTTCGAAAAATATGAGGAATATTCGGAACTCAATTGCAAGTCTTTACAGGATTCTTAATCCAAATCAAAATATTCAGTAAAAACATACGTACCTTTTTCGCAGTATTCTTATTTTTTCGTCGAATGTTTCGCTTCTGATTCAAGAAAATCTGTTAATTTCGCACATAAACTTTGGTCGTCGGAAACAATAACCGCTTTATCTTGTAACTCCAATTTCAAAATATTATTTAAATGCCAAATTACGAATGAAATAATAACCGAAATGCAATTAATAATGATAGGTGATAATAATGATATGTCTTTTACTAATTTCTTAATTTTCATTTAGTGTTTGAAATATGTAAGAAATAGATTTACTGAAACAAAAGGCTCATTCAATTTAAGAAATAAAAATTATTTATTTCTTGAATTGTAAAAAAAATTATTCACTTTTTTCTGAAAGAATTATGAAAGAAATTTTTATTTTTACCCAGTTTTCAATGAGCTTTTTTCGTCAGAAACTTTGCTCGTCAGAAACAATAACCGATTTATCTTGTAACGCCAATTTTAAAATATTATTTACCTAAAAAATTACGAATGAAATAACCGAAATGCAATACCCAAAGATAATATTCCTCATTTTAAAAACAAATCACTCAACTAAATCTTAGTTAACGCCGACAACATCGCCGGGCTTCATCTAATGGGAAATCTATATCAAGTGTAAAAACGCGGTCTGCATAAAAGCGGAAAGACGTATACAACAAACATATACCGCTTCACACACCCTCGCTCCTTCTACCGGGCTTCGCTTCACCTTCAGTGTGTACCGGGCTTCGTTTCATCCGTAGTATGCGTATATATATATATATATATATATATATATATATATATATATATATATATATTATATATATATCAGTAATTCACTACAAGAAGAAGAATCATGTAGTTCATAATATTATTAGTTTATGTATTATATACACACTGTGCTATATTGTACCACTTGTAGATATTCGCTATCAAAGTACACTATAACTCTCTTTCAATAATTGTTGACAAATTATTCAAAAGAACATTATAGCAGAACTGGGTATATTATCAGAGCTGTCGCGTTCTACAACCGCAACCTAGATGGCGCATTAGTTCATCAAATTAGATGAAATTATTTCAAAAAACTAGACTTGTAAAATGTAGTATCTTAATTGATAAGGACGTGTGAAACTCTCAATGTAGATTCATGTCTACATGCATAATCTATGCATAATATGTGCATTCGACTTACTCTATATTTCTGTCTTACAATCGATGAGAGAGTATGTGAGCATTGAAATTCGATAAGCCTGGCGTGACTGATGAGTACCTTGTAGTACGAAAACGTTGCCTTTTCTTCGTTGAACGTGTCGTGACTGATGACTACCTTGTAGTACGAAACATTGGATCTCTTACGATTTCAATATATGTAGGCATCGATTTCAAGATTCCTTGAGAGTCAATAATCTCTAACAGTGATCCCTAGAAGAACAATGGAGACATCCCAATGTTCATGTTTCACAGAGCCAGCTGTGCGATAATCTTCTTTTCTTTTGAATAATTTGTCAAAAATATCGAAAGAAAGTTATAGTGTACTTAGATAATATATAAATATATATATATATATATATATATATATATATATATATATATATATATATATATATATATATATATATATATATATATATATATATATATATATATATATATATATACACAAATATCCTTATAAATGAAAATTGACCACCAGAATGTACGCACATAGCTTCTGAATAACTGCGCCAAATTTGAAAATCCTTTTCTTTTCCGCTTATTATTAAAACAGGATATGTGTTATTAAATTTTTCAATTATGGAACTGAAAATATTGAATTTATAAAACTCAAAATTCGACAGAACATTTAGAGATTACTGTTAGTTTTTCAGGCATCAAAGGTTAATTCTAGAATTTCGATAATATGGACAGATTGACATTATTTTATATTCAATTACCTGCTTTTAGCAAACAGCAAAAAAATATTTTCTGTAAGTTGATGCGGTTCTGGAGATTAAAACCGTAGGGCTATTTATTGTTATAGATAATTAAATGCCAAGGATGATCATCAGAATATTGTTAAGTGTCGAGTATGATATTATGACGACGAAGAGTCTTTTTCAATTGAATTTTCAATATGAAAATATACTCAGAATTTCCACAAAATTACGTACCTAATTCTGGATGCGTTATATAATTGATGAAGATATATATGGAAGAAGTACCAGCTGTGAAATTACGAACATCCAATTCAATCATGGAATTGACAGGTTAATCACTTTCGATACATCAAACGTGCTATAATATATGAAATTATTGATGATCCAACTGAGTTGAAATACTGGAAGTGTTACATTTCCTCAGTTCATGGATGTTCAACCCTGCATCTCATGTGAAAACTAGTAAAACATGAAGAGTATAGCACAAATAGAGAAACACAGGTTTCAAGATTATCGAAATATCAACGAAAAAAATATGAGCTCACAATGCTCGCCGAGTCAGTATTGTGAGCATTGTTGTATTTGGAATTTTTCGATATTTCGATTATGAATCCTAGTATTGAACATACACACACACACACACACACACACATATATATATATATATATATATATATATATATATATATATATATATATATATATATATATATATATATATATCCTTTGTTGTCTTATCTATATCAAAAAAAAAAATTTTTGGTTTATCGGCAAAAGGTGGGCAGAACTAATTGCACTCCTCAACGACCAGTTCTTCCAGGTCTGTTGATAACGCTACCATTCCTCAAGAGAGCAGTTCCATTAATTTTGTTTTTTTGCCCTTCACTCATGGATTAACAAAAAAGTTAACCTGTGTTCTTTGGTGGTGTTCCTAATATTAAAGTGGCCAGGTATAATCCATTTTCTGTCCGTAACCTGTTCAGAAAGGTGAAGTATAAAATCCATGTCGGATAGTGTCATTTATCTCATCAGTTTTTATCGGTCAGATGACCCAATTTTTGAAAAGGAGGTTGGCTTTCCACATAAGTGATGCTAGATTACAACCTCAAAGATGCGCACTGCAAATCATGCATCTTCTTAAGAGCATCAATTTGATTTTGACGAACCGAAAATTCTCTCCACTGAATCGAACTATAAAAAAACCTGCTTTTAGATGTACTATATTAATAATACTCCCAATAACATCAACAAAAAAACTGATATTGAGAGCCTCAGTTTTATGTATAGTTAACTGATATCGTTGGATGAGCCTGGCCAAATTTCCAATGGCTAAGATCGTCGGTCGTGTTGTCATTGTTCTCTGTGACAATACAGATTTTTACTTTGATGTGTTACACTTATACGTGTCTATGATTTAACCTCGCTTTTGTGTCTTTTTTTACATGTCATTTATAAATCATACTTTGTTGAGAACTGGGGCCTTTATATTGCAAATAACTGTTGGATGACTTTTGTGTCGTTTTTATTGGTTTATTGACTCATGTCACATGTAGGTTTCCTTTTTATACAATTTGAAACTATTTAATTAACACCTTGTCTATATTTTTAGTATTCCTGAAGAAGACCGAATTGTGTTCGAAATATAAAATTGCTGACGACTGAACACCCCCTTAACATATATATATATATATATATATATATATATATATATATATATATATATATATATATATATATATATATATATATATATATATATATATATATATATATATATATATATATATATATATATATATATATATATATATATATATATATATATATATATATATATATATATATATATATATATATATATATAGTAGAATCCCGATTATCCGGATCAAATGAAACCAGGGGTATTCCGTATAATCGAAAATCCGGATAATCAATTTCAAATCAAATCAAACAATAATAAAACTTTAATATTTTTTAATTATGTGCGACGGATTTTATATGTGTCATTTAGAAAATACTATATATAAAAAACGAGTTTAACTATAGATAATGAATTACATAATACCTATATAGTTTAGAAATTTGATTGGAAATAACTTGTTATTAATCTTTGACGTAATGAATCACATCTTTTCTTTGCGGCCCTGATGCGCTTCAGTTGAAGCAACTGTATATGATTCGATTCGTCCAGTCTTTCAAGCCACTTGAAAGCAACATTCTTCCCAAGTTTCAATTTCTTCTTCATTTTCTCTCTCGTTATATTTCAAATCCTCAATGATTTTCATCAGTCAATATTTGGAATCCATGGTCTTCACTATCGCAGTTCAGCCACTCTTTAATGCTCTCTTCATCGCACCCTTCACCAATGCTAAGAATTTTCATTGCTTCTGTTATTTCTTTAAAATCGTCGTGCAGATGAATTGGAGAATTAGATAGAGTTAATTTTAATAATTTATTCCACGCCCTTTTTAATGTTTGCGATTCCACGCTTCTAGTAGCATATAACAGCGATCTTTTAAATTAATTTCCTTGAAAAAATTTAATGTCGTTTCTATTTCACTGTCGTCTGCTGATAAAAGGCGACGCAGTAGCTGCTTTCTGTATAAACGCTTTGGAGTTTCAATGACACTTTGGTCCATAGGTTGCAATATCGATGTTACGTTAGGGGCAAAACTTTACTGTGAACTTCCCATTTTCTCGATTTAGTGTTTCAGCGGAAGGGTGCGTTGGCGCATTATCTAATAACAACAATATATTGCTCTTTTCTCACGCCCTTTTGAAATTTCTTCACCTCAGGAATAAACGTATTTTCATACCAAGTAAGAAAAATATCTGTGTTCATCCACGCTTTTTGTTGGTTAGCGTAAGTTAAGGGGATTTTAACATTTTCGAAGCAGCGCGGATTTTTTGATTTACCAATAAGCAGCAGTGGCAATCGATGTGTTCCTTTAGCATTTGCACAAACCATAACTGTTATTCTGTCCTTACTCACTTTGTGCCCCGATGCTGCATTTTCACGACGCGAATGTAATGATTTGCTTGGTAGAGCTTTCCAATTCAGACCTGTTTCATCCGCATTATATATGAAAAATGAATCGTATTCTTTTTCATCTATAAATTATTTCAACTCGTCTACAAAAGAGTCGGCTGATGCAACGTTAGCAGACAGTTTTTCTCCTTGAATCTTCAGTTCTCGAATTCCATGTCTAGATTTGAATCTTGCTAACCATCCACAGCTTGCCTTGAAAGAGGTATCACCACCAAGCTTTTGATTAAAATCCAATGCTTTTTCACATAACAGAGGTCCAGATGTGGTCTGGCCACATGCTTTCTTTTGTAAGAACCAATTAAAAACTACGTTCTCTAAAATTTCATTTCGAGATTTTTTCATGACTTTACTTTTGCAAGCTTCCATCTTCTTTCTCAAGCGCGCAGGTGAATTTCATTATGGAATCAGAATTCTTTTTAATGCCTAATATCGTAGAAGTTCCTACACCATATACTTCTGCCAGCTTACTACCACATTCACCATTATTTAAACTTTCAATTATTTTCACTTTATCTTCAAGAGACAACACTACTCTTTTTCGCTTGGACATTTTAAATTCCCGACTTGAAACATAGACAAAATAAAAGACAACCTATCAGTTGAACCATATCAAAGAAACTGAAACAATAACCAACACTTTCGCGCAAACAAATGACAGCGGGTGCACACGGTCGGAGGAGGTAATAAACTTGTCGTAACATGTCGCGTTACACCGTCAAAACGATTTTAAAATGACAGTTACAACCGAGACAAACGAGTCCGGATAATCGGGATTCTACTGTATATATATATATTATATACATATTATATATATATATATATATATATATATATATATATATATATATATATATATATATATATATATATATATATATATATTCATACATATAACCCTATATATGATGTTAGTCAATAATATTCATCATAAATGCGAAAAATTCGAGATAGTTTGGCTGATTCATCTCAAAAACATTTGGTCTTCAGTCTTTCACAAAAAAAAAAACGTTTTGTGTCCTATTGTCACAGAAATCTGTATATATTCAATACCGCAGAATATGTTTTATGTAATTACGAAATGCACATTCATTTATCCTCAATTTTTCACCAAGTCTTTCGTGTTATCTCCAAATTTTTGTTCATAAGTTTTCTTTTTAACCGAACGACTGTTTCGTACTCGTATATTAGCATATTCAGTCATGAATTATTTGGAGGTTGACTGGGGGATCTAATACGAATGGAATGCAATTCATAGCTTGAAGAGGAGCTATACGCCTTATAATTATCATTCTGTTTGATCAAATGAAGAGCTATCGAGAAGGTTCTTATCAGCCACGCAAGATTCAAATCTACTCTCAATCTGGGTCACATATATTCAATGATAATGTACAAATTATGACGAAACGCATTTCCGAGTGTTTCCAAATAATATGATAATTTTTGATGAACTGAAATTGACCTATTTCTATCTTCACTATTTGAGTCCGTCTCGGTTCCATTATGGCCATATTTCTCCTTCTCACTCAGCTAAAATATTGAGTGCGGAAGATGGGCTTGATGTCAATATTTCTCGAAAGAATCCCGTCACATGATATATCCCTGATCACATCCAGTTGAGGTGAAATAAAGGTTGGCCAATTGGGTTGATTAGCTTACTTATATTCTCTCAATAGAGAACATAATTTGAATGAAACTCGTTTCCTCCGATTATATAATACTCTGAATGATATCACCTGAATAAAACACGAGGAATGATCACACGCTCGTTGAAAAAAAAAGACTTTTTGATAATTTTAAAGCTTATATTCGAAAATGAAGGCTCAATAAAGTTGAATATTCGATTATTATATTGAATAATGAATAATTTATAATTACTTTCATAATTTTCAATGGATGATTTGAATTATGTTCTATGTTATATCATAATATAACATATGCAATATTCCTTCAATTTTTTATGAAATTGTACATCGTGTATTCCTCTGCACTGCCTGATATTTCGCAGCATATACATTTTTTCCTGGCCGCTAGTCTTGTTCACGTGTACACTTTTTTGTAAAAATTTTCCATAGTCTCCGAAAATTACGAGCATGGTGTCATTCGATTCGTATTGCTACCTAGAAATTTCAAGGCGAGGTTCAAAAATGCGCTGAGAAAAATTACAAATCTTTCAAACAATAAAGTGAAAAAATAGTAAGAGTTCGGTTTTTTCAATATCTCAGGAAAAATATTCAGAAGAGATATTCGAAATTGCTAAAAAGTTTCAAAAAAATTAAGAATTTAAAAAAAAAGCTCTGACTCCCGAATGTGTAGCTCTAACATTTATAATTTGTACAGAGCCCCGAAAATAGAGCCAAAAGCGAGAACTCTGCTTCCGTGCACATTGCGTCACTCTGACACAGCGAAAAAAAATAATTTGAATATATTCAATATTAATATCAAGAAATGCTAAAATTCTCGGAGTGTTGGGATACATACATAAACAATAATCAGCAGGTCAAAGAAATGTCGCAATTTTAACATTAATTATGAATTTGTTAATTAACTATTCTTTCTGAGCTGAAAGTTAATATTTATACACAGATAATTATTAAACTAATACCCTAGAATTTTTTTACTTAGTTAGGTCATTGTTAATAGTATAAAGAATAGATTAATTGAAAATAGATGTTATAAAATAAAAAATAGTGAATAAGACTTTTTTTTCTAAGAGAATAGAATTATTGTTCATTTATCTATTCCAAAATTCTATGAATTTTATTAATCCTCTATATTAATATCTAATATATTCAAATAATTTGTTCCGTTGTTCTGTCAGTGACGTTACGTGCGCGGAAGCCAGAGTTTCCTTTTTTGCCTCTATTTTCGAAGCTCTGTAAGAAATATAAATATTAGAGCTACAGTTTCGGGAGTCGGACCTTTTTTTTAGCAAATTTCTTCATCTTTTTGAAACTTTCTTGGTATTTTGAAAATTTCGGATGTTCACTGAGAAATTGAGAATAAAACGGAACCCCTACTTTTTTTTCACTTTATTGTTCATAACTTTTGTAATTTTTTTGAGCGCATTTTCGGACCTTTCCTTAAACTTTTCAGGTAACAATACAAATCGAAAAACACCGCGCTCGTAATTTTCGGAGACTATTGAAAAATTTCACAAAGAGAAGGTATATGTGGACCAGGCTACTCCCCCTCTATGACCGTCGATCCTACCTTCAGTTGACGAATGCAAGAATTGATATTTCATGTTTCGAATAAAATCACCCAGACTTGCTTTTTCTTTTTTTTTATTCATTTCAAACAGTTCTGTTGAGAAGTCTTAGAACTTAAGTTATGTCAGCCTAACTGTTCAAGGCACCTCAAAAATTTTGCGATACCACCACATCTCGGATATCTCTAATTTGTTTATTGCATTGACTTCCAATGTTCTACCTACCATATCATAAAAAAACACCGACGTATCACTCGACGAATATCAGCATTATTTCAAAGTCTAAGCCAATAAATACTGTTACTAACTTTAAGAATGCATGTGGGGCTTTTCCGATGTGACACTTTGTTTCCTTGTCTGATGTCCAATCTTCAAAAAGTCAAGATGCCATTGGATATATTAAAATTTTCCTACTCTCTCTATGGGCCTTGCGTTAATAAATAATATATGAAGGTTTCTGGAGATAATCATGAATTTTGTATTCTATGCATTTTTTTCGTTTGAAAGTTACCTGACTATAATTCTATAATGTGCAACTTTTGAAGGTTCATTGGAATATTTCATCGCAAAATTTTCGAGGTTTAGTTCTATAACCGATTTCTTGTTAGCATGTAAATTATATCCATAGTGTAAATGAGTTCAAATTTTGCATCAGACGAAGGTGAAGATATACCGGAATGGCAAGTTCATTTGAATTATTGATATATTATCAAATCGTTTAAAGCATTGATCTGAAAGGATTACTCATTTGAACAAAGTACCAGCCCTATTATCGATTGAATTATAAAGTTTCATTTCAAGGTCTTGATTAATCTATATCCAGTAACGCCCGCAATGTAATTTGATTTTGAAGAACATTATTCTACGAGTTGAATCAATTATAATGATAGGTCACATGATCATCGGATAATATTTATAACACAAGAAAACCTCTAACAAATGAATAGTAATAAACACAGATGAATAAAGACATCGAAATGCTGACTTTTATGACAACTAGTTCAGTGTAAGCCATTTCATGAGGAAAAATTTGAAAGTATACTAGAACCCAGGTAGCAAGCTGCCTTGAAATTACGTCTTATTGGGATCAATTTTGGACAGTGACGTTATTTGACCGTTGGCAGGCGTCTTTTTAACGTCAGATAACTGACGTTCATAGGATGGCAGCTGACGACGTCAGTGTGAAGTACTTTTTTCGTCAATTCATGACCGTTTATTTTTTAAGGAACGAGAAATTTTTTTTTCACTTAGATAAAGTAGCTTTCACACATTTGAATAATAATATTCATCCATGCGTCAATTTATAACACGAAAATTGTGGTATAGTCAAGGTTATAAGTTGTCGATTGTTCTGTGGACTCAACTTTCATGTTCTGTGTCTGTGTTGTTTTGCATTCAACGTCTTGAGATGGACGAGTTGTGTTTGTGTTATAATATATTCTGAAATATCTGTTAAGAATTCAGGTGTACATCGAAATGGTCAGGGGCTCGTATTGAGACATCGATCTTCGAAAAAATTGACCTAGTAATGTAAGTGTAATAGAAACCATATAGTAGACCATAGTAATAGAAACCAGATGTCAACGAAATATCACTTGGAATGATGTGAAATCTTATTGCATAAGAGTCAAATTCAAATCATGAATAAATTTTCCTTTGAACGAAAAAAGGTGAATTAGATACATGTAATGCAAAAATATTTTGTAAAATGTGCCATAATTTTCAGAGGCATAGTTTCACGTCATTCGAGAGTAAATAATGTCGAACTTACAACAACAACAGTCGGTATTTCAACAGGTAATACTCCAGCTTCATCACGAGTGTATAATGAATATACAACAGGTAAAACTTTTCACATCATAATGTGAATGTTATCTGTTTATTAAGACAGTGTTTGGTTATATTAAAAGAATTTTTCATCTTTTAAAGAGGAAGTGATCCTATTACTGACACAAATTAGAGAAAAAAACTCGAAAATGATACAATGTACAAAGAAAACAAGAGGACAACTCTGAATATTCTAACTGATCTTATGGAAATGACGAAACACTGCGTATTTTTGGAAGTTATTCAGATGAAAATGAATATTGCAGTTTGTTACTAAGTCATTACATATTTGGTGTAAATGCTAAATTTTCAATTAATAATTATTTATTTGAAATTTTTGTGTAAACATCACAGTATGATAATTGATTGCTTTTTCATGTATTCGTCTAAAATAGCTTTGCGCTTCTCAAAATTTTGAGTTTGTGCTAGACTTTAATTTTTTGAATCTTATCGAAAAAATTATCTTTGTTTCTAATGAAGCTTAGTAACAATTCTCTTCATTTTCAGAGTAATACCATATCGAAAGATTTTTGAGTAAACTATTTCAACTATATTATAATATTCCAGATAGTATTCATATGACTTCACTAAGAACTGCACATTATATGACAAAGTGCCATCAAGGTTGCCCAAACACGTGCCCAGAATGATTGAGAAAAAAGGAATTGAGCAAGTTGATTGAAACCAATTTTCAATATATAATTTTTTCAACAAATGTTTAATGATAAAAAGTGTTTTATTTAAATTATGGAACCCCTACAATATAGGCTTTGAAGAACGTCTTTACGACGACCGTTTTTCTCCACTTAGTGACGTCTTTTTAACGTAGTTTAATGACGTCTTTTGAACAGCTGAATAAAGTTTATGACGTCTTGAGGCTGTGACATTTTGACGTCACTGCATGGTCAGTGAGACGTCTCTGTTGACGTCTCTTTCGATATGTTGAAAGCAATATATGACGTCATATTACCGTCAGTCTGCTAGCTGGTAATGTATGCATCTTGCCAGCAAATCATCAAGTTGGTGAATTGGAGGGACGTTTTTGAATTCATTTCTCCTTATATTAGATGTTCAACTTTTATTGGAGCATTTGAAAGAAGTTCAATATGAATCAAGTTATTCAATCATTTGATCCAGTTTAAGCGTTGAGAGTTATATTTTTTATAATAAAACAATTGTTAAACAAAGATATACACATATATTGAAAAGAATACTGCATGATATACGTTTCGATGAGATTCACCTTTTTCAAATGCTACGTGCAGACTACTGACATTTCTCGAATACATACAATAGGTAAACTCAAATTATGAATACAGAGAAAACAGGTAGATAACAGGTAGAAGGAATTATATTATATTTTTTTCTTAGAAGTATAATTTTCGAACACTTATAAATTGCAAAAAAATCCGAAGAGTTAATTATTGAATAACTTCGTCCACTGTCTCCACGAAAGATTGAGCTTTCAATTGGTATATAATTAGCAACATAATTTGAAAATTATTATTCGGAGAGAATATGATATATTAATTACAAAGGTCGATCTAGAAACCGGCAAAACTTCGGAGATTTGTTATTGTTCTCCATGTTGCCTGGGAGCAATTACATGAGTCCTACTCAATACAAATATAATATTCTCTGTTTAGAAACATAGACGTTATTGATGGTGGGGTTGGAGTCCCATTCCGCCTAGGCAAACGATAACCCCACTTGTGTACATTCAAACCGGAGAATGTGAAATGCTATTGCATCTTACTTTAGCAATAGAGGTTGATAACGTTTCAGAATGCTGCTCTAAATCGATTGAATACTGATGAAAAATGAAATATGTATTTGGAATTCGAGTTCGACTTTCAGTTTGTTTTTACCACCATTCCAATCATTTTGCAGGTGCAGTTTCTTAGTATTGCATTTTCAAGCACATTAATATCGAGAATTTACACATAAACAACGAAATTTGTGCAGTTATATTCAAACAATTCCAATTTCGATATTAATGTGCATGGAAATGTAGTAATACTGAACTGCAGTCACAAAAAAACAAATATGTATACACTGCATTGATTATGGAGTAATTTTAGAGTATTGAATGAAGCTGGTAGTTACCAAAAAAGATTTTCTTAGAAATGATCCACATAAATAAAAATGTTAATGACATCAATAAGAGGACGGACATTGCTAGACTCAGCTGCATTTAGAGTTAGTTACTTTCAACATTTCGAATAAGACCTTCTCAAACAACCGCTGAGTTTCAATAGATATCCTGTGTTACTTGTGATGACATTTGTTTCTAGAGTGTATATTTTTTTCTATATATTCGGTATATATATGTATACTCCGGATATATATATATATATATATATATATATATATATATATATATATATATATATATATATATATATATATATATATATATATATATATATATATATATATATATATATATATATATATATATATATATATATATATATATATATATATATATATATATATATATATAGATATAGTCGGAATTGCATTATTTATAGTTTCAGAAGAAACTAGAAGAGAAGCTAATTAGTAAATGCCTAAAACTCTCAAAATCTATCAGTCTATTTCAATTGATGAACAAAAAACTATTAATAATAGGTTCCCACCATTTAAAATCTAACAAAAGTAGTTTACGCGCCAACAATTAGCGATTGAATTGAATCATCATCGATGAGAAACTAAATATTCAATATATAATAAAGTTCAAATCAAAACAAAATTAGTCAATTGAATGAGAGAAATTATTCGAAGATGAGAAAATGACACATTGATTCAGTAAAATTTCAACACTGTAAACTCTAGGCTGAATGTAAAGCAAATTAGTACAACAACATCAAAATTAACTGAAATAAACTGACTGAAATAATAAAATCAACTAACAGAAGAGAAAACATTAGTTTAAATTTTCTGTTCAATGGAACTCAATGGATAAGGAAATTCCTGCGAACCTAGGGTCGCTATCTAATTTTTCGCATCGATCATCATTATTTGGACGATTTCACTGCTTTTGGCGAAAAATAGGTTCATTTGAAATTCAGATTGATTATACAATTATACATGTCATCAGTTGTAATAATCTTACAACTCAAAGGACTTGTGCGATGGTGAATTCATAACTCTAATATAAACAGTTTTTCATATGAACATTAATGGTCGAATAAACATCCAAACGATGATATTCTAATATTGTGAATGTTATGCTTGTTAAAATAGTTAGTTAATAAAATAGTTAATAATTAGTTAATTTACTTTTTCTTGAAGTCAGCTTGAGTTGATTCGATATAAATCTGAATTTTTCTTAATTCGATATGGATAATTTGAAATTATAAAATTGTTTGTTCATCACCAACCTCAGGCGGAAAGTACTAATATTTTTCTTGAATCGTCGAATCAACACCAAAGAATGAAATTCCAACATTCTGAAAGTTATCGCTTGTTAAATAATTAATGTTTCAAAAGGTTGTTGACTTTTTCTCGAACTCAGCTTGAGTTGATTCTATTTCACTAGAACCGAATTGTCCTCGATTCGATATTGATAATACGAAATTATTAGATTGTTAATTCATCAACAACTCCAAGCGAAGAGTAATAATATGTTTCTTCTACATAAACATTTCATATTTTACTGACAGCACATAAGTGCTTTTATTACTTAATTGCGGCATCTATCATATTCTATTTACTGAAACGTCTGAACAAATTAACTGTTAATAGATAACTGAAGTGGATTCATGAGGAAAATTGCTGTGCAAATTTCTATCAAAGTGCTGTAAAACATAAACTCTAAACTGACCTAGAAGGTTGCCATTTAAATGTACTTCGCTCTAGAGTAATTTTCAGTTTCAATCTGGATGGATCAAACAGTTGATTATATCAAATGATGAATAAATTAACTAAATGAACTAAGTATTTATGAATAAATTCAATGGACGATGAATCAACTCTGTGATAGTTCATATTTGAATGAGAGGTAAAATAAATACTTGTCTAAAAATCACTGACTGAACAATTCTTTATTCGACTAGTTTCGCCTTCTACGGCTTTATCAAGAATTAATATATATTACAAAGAAATTTATTTAAACCTAATATTCTTCATTACTGTAAAAAAGGTATGAAAATGAACTACCTGGAAGCAATGGAAATAAATAAACTTCAAAAATCCGATAAATACATTCTTCTCAATGACCAGTTAGACCTAAACCACTCCCCGCTGTTGAATCTCTGATAATTTGGAAACCCCCACTTCTATGACCGGTGTATTCTGTGGTCTGAACAGATTTGCAAATATTTAAAGGTTGTCTTTGTAATATGTATTCATTCTTGATAATGTCGTAAGAGACGAAACTAGTCGAATAAAAAATTGTTCAGGCAGTGATTTTTAGACAAGTATTTATTATTACCTCTCATTCAAGTATTTATGAATTAGCGCTGAGTTGAATTCTGCATTTAAATGTAATGATATCGATTGCAGTGAAAATATATAAGTGGTCCTTTTTCATTAAAACTGAGTTCAGTGTGAGGAAAGAATGAGATGCATACTCTTCTTTATGTATGTTTTTACGTTGATATAACTCGATTCAAGTGATATAGAAATTGAAATGCGATTGAATAGATAATATAAAAGGGATAAATAAAATATTATAATTCGTTCGATATGTAGTATATATAATTTCGAGGGACGAAATACCATTTTATGCATAGTAAAGTTGGTTAGTAATGTTCCAGTCGAAATTGGAAATTCTTTGGTTGGACGGATAAAGTTCTTCTCTTCAAATATAAATCAGGTTTGGGAGCCATGAAATATTATGCATATCACGATATGAGAAAGCGACCAAGGTCTTTCTACACTATCTAAGGCGTCTGAAATATATTGGTTCACTTCGAAATTCGTTTAAAAATATATGAAGATGATGGGAAAGATATGCTTCACATCATCACTATACCTTATAGGACTTACAGTCAAGTAAGTCTACTTCAAGTGGTTGATATTTCAAAGTGAATTATATAATAGAAATTCTGTTATATATGACAGATAAATGTTTCCAATTGAATGTACTCATGTGATACTACTACATGACCACTTTATTTGAGGAAAAAGTAGGTCGAGGATCGTGGAAAGTTTTTCGGATGACCGCTTCGACTACCGTGACTTCTATGATTTATTCTGATTCCTTTTTTCGAGCTTTTAAATTGATATCTTCAATGGTTCAGAGAAACTCTTGTGAATAGGGTCCACTGTGACCATAGATTTGAATTTGAAGTCTTCCGTTAGTCCTATAAAATTAGTGAATTCTTTTCACATGGTTTGGAATTTAATTGGTTTGTAACTGGTATAAATTTGATGGCCATTTGAAATGTCCTTTTCAGATGTTAATAGGTAACTGCATGAGAAGTTCTGCTTTACTCCATTAGATGTACTTGTGTTTCATTATTATCGAACTTGGCAGTTTTCAATTTTTTCGTTCTGTAAATATGACATTGTAGAGAATAACACTCATGGGACTTACATTTTCAGTCCGATTTGTGATTGAACTATCCTCTTCTTCAATGGTATTTTCAAATTTTTTTCCATCAAACTAACATTTTTGTCAGTGAGGATGGAATAATTTTTAAATTCATCATTTTTTGGTAAGTGCATTTTTAGGAATAATTTTTGTATCTCATACAGATGTTAGCAGATACTAAATCATTGTTTATATCGAATTTTTTGAATAGAATTAGAAAAAACCTACTCTGATCATTTGGTGAAGATGAAAATTTTAGAACTAAACAGAGAGATTTATCAGACGTGGTACTCAATATCACCAAACTAGTAACTATAAAAACTATAAAAATAAATCATTAATTGATAAATGAAAAACATTTTATGGAATGAGTTGTTGGCGAAGATTCATATTTTCATTGATACTAGAAGTGAAAATTTTCACTCTTTTTCTAGAGAATTGCGAGAACGAATGAAGAAAAAATGCGGCACAGTCGAAGTCTTTATAAAAGACGAAGTGCATTAACCGTTTTTCTGTGAACAAAATGCATCAGAAATACATTGAAGCGATTGAAATAATCACTAGACGCAGTACTACACGATTGACACGAAACATACACACACAAAAGTACTTATATATATATATATATATATATATATATATATATATATATATATATATATATATATATATATATATATATATATATATATATATATATATATTCTAAAAAATAAGTTTGACATTTGATATCTATAGTAACTCATAAATTCAATTATTCATTAGTTTTGACAAAGTTGTGATATAACAACGAAACGTCAACAAAAATAAACTTTTTCATATCAAAAAAGGCCTGTTATTGCTAAAAACTTTCAAAATAATATATATATATATATATATATATATATATATATATATATATATATATATCATATTTACCTATTTATTGATCGAACTGATATTTGATTGATTGAGATTGATATTTGGCTATTTTGTCTGAAGGTTTCAATAATTATATTCTTTGTTGTACTATTGCATGTCAACAAGAAGAAGGGAATCAATGTGGAAATTCTTTTCATTCATAGAGTTCTGATGGTTTTTGAATAGAGACTACTGAAGCATTAAGGAAAATCATGAGGGAACGAAGTTTCAAATTTGAAAATCGAATGAATTATCGTAAAATTTGGATTATTATGCGAACATCAGTATTTGTAAATATTTCTGTGAAAGAACTTAATAAAGCTATCAATGCAACGAATTTCAAACATTAAGGGAGTCAATTCGCCGTTGCATTACTTTGGAAATAAGAAACAATGAATTCAGTCGTTTTCTCGGAATTTTCAAAAAACTCATTTTACAACATCTCATCACCAAAAATGAAATTGAAAGACTTTCGTATATCTATCTATATGTCTAATTTGTGAAATACCCAGAAGAAAAAACTTTCCTGTCAGAATCAAGGATTCAAGTTATTCAAATATACTATATATTACCGTAGTAATATTTCAATTTACACCTTGTCAGAAGAATATAGTTCACTCTAAATATATCTCAACTTGAGCATAGGTGTTTTAGGAAAAATAATCGAACAGATAACCTTTCAAACTTCTGATCATATTCTATTAACACAATTCATAGAAAATTGGAAACCCTCATAGATATCAGAGTAATTTGGGACGCCTGATTACCTCGATCAATCCTGAAACGCCTGCTATATTCTTCGAAATGATTACGTGGTATTCACGAAGTCATATCACCAACCTCTTCTACCTCTACATATATTCATAAATAAGTATTTCCACATCAATTTCTGAGTACCTATACTTCCTTTCGAGGATACGCAGCATGAAAGATTGAATATCCCGTTTTTCAGCTTATCTTCATGGTTACGAGATTTCACATTGGGAAAATGTTTGTGTCGCCAAAATATTCAGCAAGTCAGCTGTTATATGTTGAACACAAAGAATGTTTGGCACTTTGAAGGAGAGCTTTGACTTATCGCCAATAGTTCAGACGTTGAAAATTCAATAGCATGAAAACAGTAACGTGAATTGTTAACGGTAGAATTTGTACGAATTCTACGAAATATGCGTACCTAATCAAAGATTCAATCAAATGATATACATTTTCACCTACTAAAATCTAGGAGTTCATCTTATGAATTTGAAAATAGTTCTCCATAAGTTTTTTGATATTTTATTCAGGAAATGGTTTACATCAAAAGATAATTTCTGAAAATTGTTCATTAATGATAACATCGGATCTACCTTGTGTTCGAAAATTTCATATTTTTTCTTTTAAAAATTTTGGAGAGAATGATCTCCAACTTTGCGGTTGAACCATCTCAAGAAATTGTGAAACTGTGAATATAGCGGTTGATGAATTATATTATCCGGATTACCATGCCTAATATATTTATTGAATAATTGTAGTACCTAAGGAAGTACTCTAGTGGTTCAGGTCTTCCTGCTCTTAAAATTCTTATACCTGCTCACTTCTAATATAGTCTAAGAATATATTTTAATTTTCATATGTTTTTTCACAGGGTTTTTCTGGATCCACAAGAAATACATAGACTAAAAATTTTCATTTATCTAGTGATAGAAGAAAATTATTCAAATCTCTCTGCTTGGTTCGACGGCCAATTTGAAATTTTTTTCAATATTCCGAATTTCTCCAAGTAAATTTTTCTGTTGTATTCATGATACTGAACGAAAAATATTGTGTGACGTGTAAGTTGTTTGACTTTTGTTTTTCATTGATGGGCGGTTTACTTGAGAACTATTGCAGAGAACTTGAAAATGTTGATTTTAATAATTATGGACATTTTCTAGGAAACTTATAATACATTTTCCATAAAAAAGGGAATGGGGCTGATTGTGCGAACTCGAGCAAAACAGAGATTAAAATAATTCAACAAATAGTGACCGAAATTCTATTCGTAGTGAATATATATAGCTCAGTGAGTTTGTTCGAACAATGTATGTTGATTGATGAATAATGCATAATATTGAATTTGTGATTATAATGAATAACATTTATTATTTTCGCTTCCAGTTATAATTTGCATTGCTGGATCTAATGTTTATGTTTCAATTGGAGTGAAAATTTGATTCATTTTCTGTAGTGTGGATACGTATCACAGCTTTCATAGCGGTGATGGGTTTCATTGTCAGATGAATAAATTAAGTATGCTTCATAACCTCTCATGGCCCAAAATATTTGCAACATTGGAGTCAAAATTTCACTGTTGAAATGTATTTTTCGATTATTATCTTCGAAAAGAACATCATCCTGAATAATAACTAGTAGCTGTAAGTCGAATCTCATCAACTGTCACCGATTTTAATTTTTCGCTTCAGAAGTTGCATCATGATATGTTAGAAGAATTTTCAAGAAGCAGTAGCCCAAATGGAATTCGTTGAAATGAATAAACAAAAATTTCAGATCACATGCTGAAGATTGCATTCATCAAATTTTTCTTATTGAAATGCTTGAAATAGTCATATCGATATACTATGAAAATACAAATAATACACATGTTGCATTATTTGAACTGCAAATAATGCAACGTGTGCTTTTCTTTTGATTATATTATTTATATATACATTTATATATATATATATATATATATATATATATATATATATATATATATATATATATATATATATATTGATCTAATAAATATACCAGATAATCTTAACAATAAAATAATTATTCTAAGAATTCTATTCAATGCAGGCAAACTAAAATTAAGTAAAAGAAGAAACTTACGTTGAAAACCTACACATTTTTATATAACAGCCGTTTACATATGTTTCAAGGTTATTGCCTATCGTCAGAACGGCGTAGTTCAAGTTAAAGATGAAAGTACTTGAAGAGATATATAAAATTAATATATAAAACACGAAACACAGTTTCGTACACGTTTTATACACCCAAAACATTTGGGAAGAGTCAACACAACGTTGCAGACGACAATGAAATACCGTCCGGCAATTATGAGACTTTTATAGTTTCTGGAACTACCCAGATAATCTTAACAATAAAATAATTATTCTAAGAATTCTATTCAATGCAGGCAAACTAAAATTAAGTAAAGAAGAAACTTACGTTGAAAACCTACACATTTTTTTATATAACAGCCGTTTACATATGTTTCAAGGTTATTGCCTATCGTCAGAACGGCGTAGTTCAAGTTAAAGATGAAAGTACTTGAAGAGATATATAAAAATTAATATATAAAACACGAAACACAGTTTCGTACACGAATAATGCAACGTGTGCTTTTCTTTTGATTATATTATTTATATATACATATATATATATATATATATATATATATATATATATATATATATATATATATATATATATATATGATCTAAGAAATAAGAAATTGATCTATGGCCTGTTTAAGATATTTTATTTTGAAGGTTTTTAGCAATAACAGGCTTTTTTTGTTATGAAAAAGTTTTATTTTTTTTAGTTCTGACAAAGTTGTAATATAACAACGAAAGGTCAACAAAAATAAACTTTTTCGTTATTGCTAAAAACTTTCAAAGTAATATATATGTATACATATATATATATATATATATATATATATATATATATATATATATATATATATATATATATATATATATATATATATATATATATATATATATATATATATATATATATATATATATATATATATATATATATATATATATATATATATATATATATATATACATATATATCCGGACAGGCATAAACAAGACCCTTTCCGGATTATCGAAGAGTCCGTATTATAGTATGCCATATTTAATGTTGATAAAACACATATTTAACCTTAGTTTTTTCAATCAATTTTTGAATTATAGCATAAAGACAAAATGTACATTGTTCAATATTATAACCATGTAAGGAAATCAGTAAGTTAAAATGAAACATTAGGGAATTCTTCTTGAAAAAGTCTGTAATACTCTTCTGATTATAATTCTCGCACTTCATTTCGAAAGTCCAGTCTCCAAGTAAGCGAAGAAACATAACTTTGTGGCTATTAAATTTGTTATCTTCAACTCATTTCAAAGCAGTGTTTAAAGCTCCTTCTGCCTATGAATTACGAACTTTTGTGAAGGCAAAAACTTCAACTCTATTCCCCTCATCTTGCTCATCGTCCTCACACATTGTCGCTCGCGCAATGTCCTCATAAGTTGACACTTCATGCAGTGTCATTCTTGAGCTTCTTAAAAAGCTGGGCTGAAGGAACATTATCTTCTGGTTCGTCATCATCAGTGAGAAATTCAAGGTGCAAATTCTTGCATGATTTGTAAATTAACGATGCCTTAACATTGGCCCAGCAATTAGCCAAAAGAAAAACTGTGTAATTTAAAGGTATCGATTTTAATGAGTCCATGAGGTTTTCGGAACATAATGCAATACAGTTAACCAAAAGTGATTTCCGGTAATTTAACTTCACATTTCTTACCTACAACGTTCTGGTCCATTGGTTGTATACACGCCGTAGTGTTAGGTGGCACGACCATTGCAAAAATGTGGCCGTCTTCAGAGACAAGTTCATCTGCTGATGGATGCTTAGAACAATTATTCAACAATAACAGTGCCTTAGGAGGAGAATTGTAACTGCTATGCAGTCAAAGTGATTGTCACATTTATTAGCATCTGCATTGAATGTAGACCCCATAAACCAGATGGCGGATTGTATTAGTGAGTTGGTTGTTGGGGTCTCTAGGTTGAATAATTCTGCAGCACAAGAATTCTGCCTAGAAACACAAAATATTACAGCGAAGAAGAGAGGAGGACAATCTATACTGTTGTGCAGAACAGAAATTTGAGTGATGAAGTTTTTCGTCTGCCCTGCAATGAGATTAAACTGAATCGACTCAATAGTTCAACATGACTGACACCTCTCTATGAATGAACTTTATCTTCCCTCCAAACTAATATTTTCAAGAATCTCCTCTGAAATATCAATATCCGTTGATGGTAATTAAAATAGGATGCCAGATCATGCTGCCATACTCCAACTTCCTACTGATTAGAGCATTGAATAGACTTATAAATATTGAAAAATTTTTCAAATATTTGCCATTGCGTATAACGAATCCATATATTGTCGAGGCAGATAAAATAAGAAAGAGAAACCACCGACGCTAAATCACACGCAATTCGATCTTTTTCCTTGTGAAAGAGACATCATAACAATAAATTAAAACTGAGACATTTGGCGTAGGTTTCACAAAATATATTGACTCTACATATAACTCTACACTTAACTCTACATATGTTTCGGATGGTTAACTCATTATCAATAGTATGCAATGTTAATGGGATGATTATGCGTCTTGACAATATGTTAACTACCCGAAACATATGTGGAGTTTTCAATATAGTGCAACTTAAGCCAAGTGTGTTAATATTAATTTATTCTTTTTAACAAGATATTTAAGGGGCCAAACAACATTACACTTCGACAGAATCAAATTCAAATACTTATCCTCATACCAACTGGCGTCAAAGTTCAGTGCGATATGAAGTTGAACACAGTTGTCCTGTGATCTTATTTCACATAGTTTCAAATGGTCCGCGTATTGAGTTATATAATGCTTCGATTTCGCCTAGAGCTGAACAATTAGTTCATCGTACGTCATATGATAAAATTAAGTCCTAAGGCTAAGAATATATAATATATATTCTGAGCCTTTAATATTTGTGAATATTATACTTGCAATATATCAACTTAGGCGATAATGGGACGTAGTTGCAGTAACTTCAATGTAAAGGCTTTTCCTAGCAGCTTCACGAAGTCTTTTGAAGCTTATAAATGTTCGCAGTAAAGTTCCATTAACAAGCTTCATATACTGAACATTATAGATCTTCATGGGGTCATAAAAAGTTTTCATTTTAGCCCCATCGTTTTCTTAACTTCGCGTGTGAGCACATACATATGAAATTTTATGATGTCTTCCTCTCAGTTTCATCATAAACAACCTGGAACTAAACAGCAAAATTTTCAGATTTTTATTCAGAACTAACTCCTTATTAAACTGTCCGAGTCCATATGAACATCCTCTATCGTTAAAGTTTGTAATCTTCAAAGAACCAATAGAATCAAAATACAAAACTTGTTAATACGTTATATATCACTACTTTTGATTTTCGTAGACTTATATAAATCGATTCCAATTTTCAGTGAGCCCAGAAGATCGAGTCAGAAGTCGAAGTGCAACTCAAAGTTATGCTCTAAAAATATAATGATCATATTATCCTCTGAATCACAGAAACTTCAATTAGTTATCCTTCTTGCAATAGAAATTTTTAATGGAATGTTACTCTGGTTACAGATGGCCAATTTTCAATTTTCATCTATCTACATTACCCAACAATCACTCAACATCAAGGAACTTAAATCACAGACAGACAATATCCCCATGTTCTAATCACAGACAATTCTACCCCACCATAGTCGGGTGTTTTTCTTACTAAGTCATGGAGGACACAAGTGAAATGTTTTGTGTCATGTAGTCATATCGTTATGTTGAGTTACGTTATTCGATTAATCGAACATACTATCACAAATCGAACTAACTTCGAATTTTGATGCTTCAAATTCAACATTGTTTCACTTTTTCTGCCATTGATAAACCTTTCCGAATTTTTACGTAATGGGTGATTTTTTAAGCGTAGTTTTTTTAAAGCGAATGAAACACTCAATTTGCATCATATATACAAAGTTTTCATTGAAATTGGTCTTTGCCATGTACATTTTGAAGATAACTTTATGTAAATGTTGTCTGCGGCTCTGTATCAAATGGTCCATTCGGAAGGTCCAGTTTTGCGTCACTTTTTCGAGCATTTCGGCCTGTATTTCAAGAATTACGCGGGTTATGTTATCCTGTAAGACTTCAATCGTGGTCGGCTTGTCCACATACTCTAACGATTTTACATAACTTCACAAGAAATAATTAGAGGCGTCAAATAGCATGATCTTGGCAGCCAATTCACAGGGCCATTTCGAGAGATAATCTGCTCACTAAACTCATCCTACAACATGTCCATTGTTTCACGAGCTGTGTGACATGTGGCACCGTCTTGATGAAATGACATGTCAACTAAGTTCGACTCGGCCAACTGGGGCAAAAAAAAGTTGCGTATCATAGCTCGATATCGTTCGCCGTTGACGATAACGTTTCTTCCACGTCTTTGAAGAAAAATGGGCCGATGATGCCACCAGCCTGCAAACCACATCAAACTGTCGTTTTTTCGGGATGCATCGGTAATTCTTGTATGGCATGTGGCTGTTCATCACTCCAGATGCCACAGTTCTGTTTATATACATATTCGTTGAGCCAGAAATGAGCCTCATCGCTGAACACAATTTTTCGATAAAACAGCGGATTTTCATAAAGCTGTTAGGCCTAAGGCCCATTCACCAAATATTGTACGTTGTGGCATGTGATTCGGCTTCAATACTTGCAGAAGTTAAATTTTATAGGCTTTCAAACCCAAATCAACACCTAAAATTTTCCATGTGGTTGAGTAACACATGCCCAATTGCTGAAAAAGGTGCCGATTTCACATTTCACGATCTTCATTAACACTGTACGCTACGGTTGCAATATTCTCTTCAGTACGCACTGTACGCATGCGGGACATTGGTTCAATGTCCAACAAGGTGAACTTGGTGCGAAATTTGGTGATAACAGCAGGAATTGTTGAATCAGCAGGTCGATTATGATGACCATAATATGGTCGTAGCAAACGATACACATTTTTCACAGAGCACGAATTTTGATAGTATATTTCAACAATTTGCAATCGTTGTTCGTTTGTTAGTACGTCCATGATGAGATGATAGAGTGTACTGAAAACTTTTCACTTTGACAGATGACGTTTCGATGCCATTACCAAACAGTGCCGTAAACCTGAAAAACATAACTCTTAAAAAATCGCTGTTCATAAACAGCATTTTCAAAATCTCGATTTTACATCGTTCTACATCTGAGATTTTGTATTGTTATACATGATTTCATGCTCTTCGGTTATTTTTTTTATGTAGGGCAGCTTTTTGAGTATTTGCGTATTCGAGAACTTTTCGAGTTCGTTTAAATTTTGTAAAGTTTGGCTTTATATCTCTCAATACAATTATTACACAGAATCTTATAAACGGTAATGACTTTCTCGGTTGAATTTGTTTCCATCTTTCATTTTGAATACGTTCGTTCAACTTCGTTTAGTCGGTATATGCTATTACGAGTTTATATGCTTTCAATAATTTTACAATTTTGAATAAATTTTAGTGCTCAGAGTTGAAATGAAAGATAATGGAATTCAGTTACTCAGAATGAAATTTTCGTTTCTGATTATAAATTATTTTCATATTTGTAATTTTTTTTTTTACTTTTCGTATAACGATAATAAGATAGTTCTTTTAAATAACAAGTGAACTGAAATTATTCCATATTCTAGACAAGGATATATCAGTTTCAATGTTCAATAGAAAAATCTATCATTTTTCCTTCTGTCAGGAAAAGTGATAGAAAATTACGTAATTATTTGCTCTATGTGGAATGACATTTTTCTGCAATAATGAAGATAGAAACATAATAACATTAATGAAACGCTCAATAAAATATTCGAAGTTTCATTAGACGTTCTCATTGTATAATAGGTGAAGAAATGGAGTGTGCTCGTCATGCTCGGGTTTAATTAGATCTGGTTTTTGAAATGACAGATTTTTTCTGAATAATAATTTCTCAAGTGATCTCCTGTAGGACGATAATTATGGGAATCACGTATTATATTCATGGAATCACTGAAGTCCGTGACCTTATTACAAATATCAGAATTCTTCACTCTATACAATATGGTGAGGAGGATTTCCTCGACGTGAAATATAAAAAATTTGCTTATTTGCTGCTATGAGTTACAAATACTCTTGAAAATATTTAACATCAATTACCACGATCGCAGTTATTTTCGTTGATAGCCACTATCTTCATGAAAATTTAAGTTTGTCCATACCTGAGTGATGTTTTTATTTTTTTCCAGAATAATTCTCTTTTAAATAGCTATCAGCTTTGAACTTTATGAGAACGCAACTTCGATAAAGTTTTAAAGATTATTTTTCAGGAACTTCTTTAGTTCTTCTACAAATAAGCTGTTTTGAATGGGAAAATGAATATTGAAAATGATGCATTATAAGAAAAGATCTACACATCAAAATAATCTCTCATTTCATCAGTAGTTCACATGAACTATTACCAAACAAATCGTAGTGGTCATCGAGAGAAAAAAGAAATACGGTGTTCTAATAGAGTTCAACAGTATTTTCTATCTGTTACAGTCTATAAAATCGTTTCATGGCGGTTTGTACTCAATGACCTCATACTTTATAATAGACGGCCTGATAGTGCAGTATAATAATAGACACTATAAAAGCCATTCTTCAGAATCACTCAATAATTTTTCGTCACCACATCTTGTAGGAAAGAAATTCAGTAGTGTCAATATTTAAGGGACAAATGGAAACCACTTACAAGAATCAATTACACATAAAATATCATCGTTTGTGGGGTTCATAGAATTCTAGATTTCAACTATCAATATGTTCAGAAAGTCCAGTTAATGGCTTAGGTGGAATTGAAATTGATTTCCCTTGAAAAATTGATATTAGAATAATACTTTTGAAATTGATTTTGGTAGCTCTTCATCCATGAAACTTGTAATTAGAAGTTCAAGTGTTATGTTGGTCCTCATTTGAAAAAAGGTGAATGGATATGTTTAAAATATTGAAATTCGTTCTTTCTTATTTTGAGATCAAGCAATTTCGATGGAAGAGTCACTTTCTTTGAAATTATCGTGAGAGATGCATGATAATTTAATATTTTGCAACCAATATAATATTTCATTGGAAACATTTTGAGAAACGATACACATTCAGAAGCTTCATGAAAGAATCGATGAGACGAAAAAGCTTTTGGACCTCTGATTTAGACTAATGCCATCATAGATTTGATCAGGAAATTAACGAAACTGGACTGAGAGACATTCAAAATACACCACAAAAAGATATATAGAAAATTTGTTAGTCCATTGCACTTAAAATCTACATAAATTGGATAATATAAATTCTAATTTTTCGGATAACACGAACCTTATCAAAACAGTTTACATATGTAATATCCTTATTATCCCAAACATTATCCGATCAGTTTTTCTATATAAATAAACACTTCAATATACTTGTATCTACATAAAAAGAGAATTATAAATTCAAGAAGAAAACTTATGCTTAATCAACAAAATTTGTTTCAATTCTTTCGACACATGTTTCGGGCAACAAACTGTTTCAACCGATTGTTTTGAATTATGTGTTCGATTTTATTACACAGTGTTTACTACATATACTTTTTAACGGATAAATAAATAGGAGGATTATTCCAACTCACTTCTCTAGAAAATGAAGCAGTTTTCCCCAAGACATTCATTACTCATTCGCAACCACAAGCACGCCATGAAGGAAATTATAGAAAATAACTCTCGAGCAAAAGCAGACCTGAAAACATCAAAGATAGGAGTTAAAATGAGAATATATAACTCTACCGCATGCTAAATGTACGGAAAGTCGGATAATGGGACGCCATTTCGAATTAAATAGTATCATAAATTCTCTTGGACAGATTTTTCAATGAAGGAAAAGGTTAATAGATCTCGAATACGTGAAAGGACAAATTAAATTAATGATTCTGAAATGTTACTACAATCATTTCATGCTACGAAGGACGAAATTAATTAGAATTTCATCTAATTTATAATAGAAAGAGATTCACTTCTCAAAACAGGGAGCATGACAACAAAATATTTCCAAATAGATTTCAGATGAAAACAGATCAATCAGATCAGTTGTGCGAATGACAATGTTTCGAATCCTTCATTGCCACATAATCGGGTAAAGATTTTAGGGCAATTTGATTATAGATAAAAATAAAAACGATGGAGCAATCGATTTATAGATATAAATCGAAAATTACTCACTCCGGCAATATAATCAGAAAAATCGAAATTTAGTTGGTGAGATTCGATTAGAAACGCATTGAAAATTAATCCAAATAACAATTTATTTTTGATTGATTGTTTCAGCTTGATGATGAGACAATAAATGTTCAAAACATTGCTATTTGCATGGAAAATCCTGATTCGCATTCACACGAGTCCCATAATTCGATTTTCTTATATGCCATCAATCCGAAAACTAAACGTTAAAAACTACTTATTATTAGATTTGAACTTATGAAAATAATATATATATATATATATATATATATATATATATATATATATATATATATATATATATATATATATATATATATATATATAATAATAGGGCTTCATTGAAATATACAATCATTTCATAGCAGCAAGTATGTATCAAAAATAAGACAAATTCATAAATTCTTAAAGAATCATGAAACAACGTAAAAACAATCTCAGGTCGGAGTTCAGATGTTATTCAACGATACACCTGTTCTGCTACCCAATCCCTGATGAAAATTTTTTTTTTTTAAAACAATTGATATATCCAGAAATTAAAGAAAAACTGAAAAAAGACATAACCGAATTAAACATAAACAGTTCAGTTATAAAAAACTGAATATAACCATTCATAAGCAGATAACAGTTTACAGCTTACTGTATGAAAAAACAACGAATTTCAAATTGTTGGTACAATTGTCCCATTGTGTTAAATAGTGTTATTGATCTACAAAAGTATAACAATTGACAAATTGATTTAAAATTCTTTTGTTATGTGAAAGAAATTCAAAAGCATAACAAAATACAGATGGAGATGCAGTTGTCGTATTATGTTAGATAATGTTATTGATTTTCGAATATATATATATATATATATATATATATATATATATATATATATATATATATATATATATATATATATATATATATATATATATATATATATATATATATATATATATATATATATATATATATATATATATATATATATATATATATATATAGAAATGAAATTTTTTTGTGCTTAGGGCACTGAATGAAATATTTGAGAAAATGAACACTAGAACATTCATTCGAAAAATTTTTCAAATGAATGTTCTAGTGTTCATTTTCTTATATATATAATATATATCTTGAAATTGATTTATTGCCTGTTTAAGATATTTTATTTTGAAAGTTTTTTCAAATAATTAAACTAAATTCATAACTAATTAATTAATTAGTTTCAACAAAGTTGTAATATAACAACGAAACGTTAACAAAAATAAACTTTTTCATATCAAAGGAAGCCTGTTATTGCTAAAAAAACTTCAAAAAAAATATATATATATTTATATATATATATATATATATATATATATATATATATATATATATATATATATATATATATATATATATATATATATATATATATATATATATATATATATATATATATATATATATATATATATATATATATATATATATATATATATATATATATATATATATATATATATATATATATATATATATATATATATATATATATATATATATATATATATATACCCATGACAACATTAATGCGAGTACTTGAGGCTTTGTTGACATTTCATTCGAAGTCTACAGAAATCTGTCTGCAATGTGTGAGAACCCATGCCTTATCGCTGCACATCACGCCAGGGCGTGCAAGAAGGTAGCTAGTTTCAAGTATCTAGTATCATTCATACTAGTAAATACTGAGTCTTTTATAATCGAAATATCCAAAAATTTCAAATTAAACTATTAGGGAGCTGCCTACACAAATGTTGCAAAGTGAAAAAACTTATCACTTTCGAGAGTGAATATTAAGTGCGCTTCGAAAATCTGGATCGATGAGGCATGGGACCATTTTTACATATTGCAGAAAGTTGTCTTGGGTGTTTGAATAAAATGTCCACAAAGCCTAACGTTCTCGCACTAATGGTGTCATGGGTAAGAATCTAGAAGGCTAGGGCGAGTTTATTTGTCTTTTATTCGGTAGAGGGAGCTCACGTGCAATTTCCACAAGTTGTTGCTCGCCTCATTCAGATCTTGGATCTGTTTTGAAAGTAATCGATCAATCATATCGACGGCAATATCTGCCGGACGCTGTGTGAACGTGATGAACCAAGCAGAAATTGCCGACGCCTTGCCCTTAACAATTATCCCTAGAAGGATAGGATAAGGAGGCAAAATTGTAAGGAGTAGAACAAAGTACAAATCGTCGACGAAGAGTCATATGGAAGATGATTCCGGACCTCATTGAAATTCAGTGGATCTCTGTTTGAAATTAATCGATTATTGATTGATTGATTAAATACTTGATGAATGAAATCGATGAATTGTGATTCAAAATAATGATGAAACAATTGTATTCTATTATCATAATTTACTACCATATATATATATATATATATATATATATATATATATATATATATATATATATATATATATATATATATATATATATATATATATATATATATATATATATATATATATATATATATATATATATATATATATATATATATATATATATATATATATATATATATATATATATATATATATATATATATATATATATATATATATATATATATATATATATATATATATATATATATATATATATATATATTTTTTCAGATTCAACTATATATAGTTTCAAGATTCACAAATCATTCATACTAGTGAATACTGAGACTCTTAATCGAAATATCCAAATATTTCAAATGAAACTCTCAGGAAACTGTCCAAACAAATGTTGAGAACCAACTCATTACTTTCGAGAGTGAATATTAAATGCGTTGGCACTTGATCTTGTTGAATGATAATAGGATACAATTGTTTCATTATCATTATGAATCATCAGTTCATATTTAATCTAATCAAGAATCGATCACTTTCGAAACGCCCATAGGTCCTATATCAGATTGAGAGTATTTTTCTCAGTGAAAACTCACCTGAGCTCCCTCTATCGGAGAAATGACGTATAAACTCTCCCTAGCTACTCATGACAACAGTAGCGCTGTATATTTCTCGTTTTAATTATATTTCAGTTTAGAAAGATTGTTATCTCGAATAGATTGCAACCAGCATCATATATCCAATGCTATATTCATAAATGAGAAGTTCTCAACCTTAGATACTTTTTAAAGGTAAAAAATATCGAATGAAGCATTTTCAACATTTTTTTCGAAAAAATGTTTCACTTTGAAATCATGGGAAGTACGACAACTCGACTAGAGCAAGGCTATCAGAAAGATAACACTTGATCAATATCAATATTCTATCACTTTGAATATCAATAAAAATTTGATATTATATTCATTCAATATTGAGTCGTCTCCATAACAGGTAGGTGGGGATAATTGACTGCGAAACGAAAAATGTGGGTTCGAATTCTGGGTGAGATATGAACCTATGTGTGAGTCCTCAGGTTTTGTGGTTAGAAAAATTATATCTGTTTGAAAATGTACATATTTCAAACCCCAATTATTTATACACAAAAGCCACCAGAAAAAATTCAATATTTTCCTCGAAATTGGGATGTAATTTATATTTTCTCTTATTACTGAACCGTGTCTGAATCTACAAAAACTCTTTTGAAATATATAGTGAATTCAATGGACGATGAATCTACTCTGTGATAGTTCATAATTAAATGAGAGGTAATAATAAAAACTTGTCTAAAAATCACTGACTGAACAATTCTTTATTCGACTAGTTTCGCCTTTTACAGCATTATCAAGAATGATAATTATTTTTTATAATTATTATAATTATTTTTTTACAGCATTATCATTCTTGATAATGCTGTAAAAGGCGAAACTAGTCGAATAAAGAATTGTTCAGTCAGTGATTTTTAGACAAGTTTTTATTATTACCTCTCATTTAAATATATAGTGGACATATATTTGATCAGTGAAGATATTAGAAATCCCGAATCTGAAAAATTGCTATATTACCGTCACGATAGCATTCAGAAGATATTAACATATTCTGAAGCTTGCATAAATTTTTCCATTCCATTTGAGGAAGAGAATATAGGAAATTTGTGATCATCAATTCCTGCAATTCGTACACGAGCTTGCAACTGACGTGACTATAAATTAACAGGGATTTCAGTTTCAGGGCCAGAAGTCTTCATATCTAGAAGTTTTATATTCTAACGAAAATGTAATATAGTTCAACATTTGTAAAGCAAGGAGTTGAGATGAAATCTTCTTCTTATTTTTATATTTCCTTCTATATTTTGTATTGTAAATTCATAACGCGGTTCCCAGGTATTGTAGCTCTACAGCTCTATTCACACTGAACATAATAATCGAAACAGTGAGTACTAACAATCAACTTCTGGCACAATTATTTGAGTGACATTATTAAAAAGTATAGAAGTAACGAGTGATTTTTTAAGAGTTGAGTTTTTCAGGTTGGCGGCACTGATTGGTAATGGCATCCAAACGTCATTTCTCACAGTGAAAAGTTTTCAGTCTACTCTGCCATTTTATCACGAGAAGACTTACAAACGAGCAAAGATTGCAAATTGTTGAAATTTACTATCAAAATTCGTGCTCTGTGAAATATGTGTATCGTTTGTCACCACCATATTATGGTCGTCATAATCGACCTGGTGAATCAACAATTCGTGCTGTTATCTACAAATTTAGCACCAAATTTACTTTGTTGGACATTAAACCGTCGTATGGCATGCGTAGAGTGCATACTGAAGAGAATATTGCAGCCGTAGCGTACAATATTGATGAGGATCGTGAAATGTCAATTCGTCGCCGTTCTCAGCAATTGGACATGTGTTAGTCAACCATATGGAAAGCTTTACCTGTTGTTTTGGGTTTGAGAGCCTATAAAATTCAACTTCTGAAACAATTGAAGCCGAATGACCTACCACAATGTCTAATTTTTGATGAATGCGACTTAGAACAGCTCAATGAAAATCCGCTGTTATATCGAGAAATTGTGTTCAGCGATGTGACTCATTTCTGGCTTAACGAATATGTAAATAAACGAAACTGTCGGATCTGGAGTGATGAACAGCCACAAGCCATAAAAGAATTACCGATGCATCCCGAAAAAATGACAGTTTGGTGTGGTTTATGGGCTGGTGGCATCATCGGTCCATTTTTCTTCAAAGATGACCGTGAAAGGAACGTTACCGTCAACGGCGATCGATATCAAGCCATGGTACGCAACTTTTTTTTGCCCCAGATGGCCGAGTTTAACCTAGTTGACATGTGGTTTCATCAAGACGGTGCCACATGCCACACAGCTCGTAAAACAATGGACATGTTGAAGGATGAATTTGGTGAGCAGCTTATCTCTCAAAATGGCCTTGTGAATTGGCTGCCAAGATCATGCGATTTGACGCTTCTGGATTATTTATTGTGGAGTTATGTGAAGTCGTTAGTGTATGTGGACAAACCGAACACGATTCAAGCCTTACAGGATAACATAACACGCGTTATTCGTGGGATACAGGCCGAAATGCTCGAAAAAGTGACGCAATATTGGACCTTCCGAATGGACCATTCGATATGGAGCCCCGGATAACATTTACATAAAGTTATCTTTATAATGTAGATGGCAAAGACCAAGTTATCAATTTCAATAACAAATTTGAAAATATCATGCAAATTGAGTGTTTTATTCGATTCAAAAAAAACTACGTTTAAAATATCACTCATTATAATCTGAAACAGTTGACTTCATAAATTGGCCAATTGTTTTGAAATATGCTTTCATACCCGTTAAGTCATCTTTTCAACAAATAATTCCCTCTTCCTCATTTTTGACTTATTAGAAATTAATGAGAAAAAATTAAAAATTTCACTTCATGTCTTCATTGAATCTGTTCATTACATTCACTAATCATTACTAATATCTATCTTATTCTCTGAGAGAAACTCAGTATTCAACTGCAATTTCGAAAGTTGACATATTCGTTGAATCTGTTTAGTTCAAATGAAAAACAAACAATTTTCAACAAGAAAATAATTTTTCCAAAAAACTATTGGTATTTTATAGTGATCGGACATCCTGTATCGAATATCAACAGTTAGATACTGTAGACCACATTCTTCGATTTTCGAAGCATTCTACGTAATGTTGGTTTCCTTGAAGGATTTTCTGCGATAGATGGATCTAGAGTTTGACGCCGATTCCGAACTGCCCAAGAACACGGTGGGAATCGAACCCACCAGCTTCAGATGGCCGAAAGCGCCATAAGATCATAGAGTCCTTTCAACAAATATGTCTATAAATGTTTACCAATTAACTTCAACAATGATAAAACCAAAATTCTTCAATAATTCAATTTTTCTCAATAACCCAATATAGATTCAGGCTCGAATGATAGAAAAATCTTCAACATGAATACAAAAAAAATTAAAACAAAATAACCATGGAACAGAAACTTTCCAGATAAAATTATAATTTCCAAGTTTTGTCACTATTTCGAATAAGATAAAAATTCAGCTGATACTCCTAAAGTTTTTTGGCAATAATAAGAGAAACATTTCCAAAGAAAGTTGAAGATGAATTCCTGAAAAATCAATATCTGATAAAGCTATTCGAGAGAACTACAAAACACACCTCACAAACACTTCACAATACCTCAGAACAAAATAAAAATTTCATTGATTCGAAAATTTCATTTTGCATATTCTGTCATTTCAAGATACCGCAAGTC